>VDFB02167830.1:0-31409 GCA_007258455.2 Sequoia sempervirens
ACATCCTACCAGCAAGAGACAAATAATTCCTGCTCCACCCATCCAATTTCTTGTCAATCTTGGCTTTTAGCCACTGCTACATTTCCTTTAGGTTGGGTGAAATAGAGAAGGTAATCCCCAAGTACCTTATATACTTTTGGGGGCCACCCCACTAGATGTCAAATTTCTACATCCAACTAGGAGGGGCCTCAAGCCATCCTTGTAATAAAAATTTATCTTTTGAAATCCTAGTTGGGTGCTGCCACAATAGTGGTTTACACTTTCTGGGAGATCCTGATTTTTGCTGAAATCACATATTTTTAGAAAATATAATGATTTAAGCCTTGAAAAGTTCCATTTAAATGGATTCCAATTGAAGATGGTTTCATCAAACCACCTTAGACCAAGACTGCTTGGATAGAACCCCGCTAGTTTTAAGCCATACCTATAATAGAGTCTCCTTTACACCTATCAAAATGCTGATAAAAAACCACTTTTGATTTAACTTTTGGGGGATCAAATGAATTCATTTAAAATTTATTTTTTGTAAGTATGCTTAGTCCTTGGCCATAGCTTCCCAAAAAAGTACAATTTTAATTAAATTTAATTTGATTATTATATTTATTTTTATTTTTATTTCTTGAATATGGGTTTTCACCAAAAATCAAGCTCTTTGTTCTGCACATGTGGGAAAATAGCATATTATCAAAAAAATAAAATTAAAATATGAGTGCACCAGATATTGAAGTCCTTGATCAAACAAAAAAAGAAATTTTGAATTTTGATACATACAAAAAAAGTTAAGCATTATACAGTTCGCCTATGTTTGAATTGTAATTGGTTTGACTTTGAAACTTGATTAAGGAAAAAATATTCAATAAAACACTATCTAACCAAGTGGAAACACTAGAATTTTATCCTTCATGGAAAAGAAGTTATGCGTTATACGGTGAGCATCACTTTTTAAAAATGTTATTTTCTGAAAAAAACTAGTTTTTGAGGGAGATAGAAAAAGAAGTGCAATCTAATTCCAAAATTTTAAAAAATATATATTGAAGAATCTACAAACAAAATGTTACAAAACTCTAGTTTGAATCATCTTCAAATTCCTCACGGTCTAGCCGCTATAGGTGCCTGAAAGTGAATATTTAGTTAGAAAAAATTATTTCAGTATCCAGTTTGGCCAAAAATTGTAAACCACTATTGTGGGATCACTCAGCCCTAGATGCTAGGTAGAATAGTTCAAGTTTGGCCATTAGATTGTCTAAGTTATCTTCTTCTAGATCCAAAAAAATAGATGTGTCATCAGCAAACTAGATATTTAGGAGCTCACTATTGTTAGGCAGGATCACCCCTCTCACTTTAGGAGAAGCACAATTGTCTCTTAGTAGATAGTGAAGAGAATTTGATGCAATAAAAAATAAGGTAGGGGCAATGGGACACCCCTGCCTAATAGATCTTTCCAACTGAATAGCTTCAGACCTAGAACCATTCACTTCCACCAAAGTAGAAGCATCAGTAAAGAGGGTGTTGACCATTTTAGTAAATTCATGTGGGAACTTGAAGGCTTCTAGAGCCATTTTAAAAAGGGCCACTCCACTCTGTCACAGGCCTTCTCAAAGTCTAACAAGAGCATTGCCATATTTTGTTGAGATCTCTTGGCCCAATCTAAACCCTCCCAACTAATGATTAAGTTTTCAAGGATATATATCCCTTTAATAAACCTAGTTTGAGTGGAGTTTATGAATTTGGGAAGGATATTGGTTAGCCTTAATGCTAGAACTTTTGTAAGAAATTTGTAGGAGACATTCAAGAGGGTAATAGGCCTCTAGTTTTTAATCAGGTTTTTTTCCCCTTCTTTAGGTAGCAACTTTATAAGGCCTTGGTTGATGCAAGGACCTGGAAGGAACCTTTATTAAGGGCCTCCATGTAGAGCTAGTGGAGGTTCTCACAAATCCAATCCATGAAAACTTTGTAGAACCTCACTGGGAGCCCATCTATCCTTGGGGATTTATCATTACTCATGGATAGTATTGCCCTTTTAATCTCCTCTTTATTTATATCAGTAGAAAGTATCTCCTTGTCCTCTTCAGAGATTTTTTTAGGCATTAAACTCTTAAGCTTGTTCCTAGCATCCAAGCAGCTTTCTCCCTTATCCTCAGATCTGAAAAGATCTTTATAAAATAGTGTAAACTGTTGTAGAATGTCTTCTTGTTTTGTCAGTGTCACACCATTGTGGCAAATCTGGTCTATTTGTTCTTTCATGCCTTTTTCCTTAATATATCTAAAGAAGAATTTTGAACTTTTCTCCCCATTGCTCAGCTAATTGAGCTTGTCCCTCACCTTAAGCCCCTAAATTTTACTGGCTTGTAGCTTCCTTAGTGAGGCTTTAGCCTTATTGAGCTCCTCATAAAGTTTTTCATCTAGATGTCTATCTTGGATTTTTGTTTCAGCAGCTAATAGCTCATCTTATAACCGGTTTTCTTCCCTCTTCCTATCCAAAGCCTTCTTTTTGCCAATAGTCTGGAAAATGCATCTCCAGGCTTTAACATTCTGATTCCATCTTTCTATGGGGATAGAATCTTTCAACATCCACCTGTTGACACCCCACAAGGTACTAATTACATCAATACAGTCTTTGTCCCTCAAAAGGCTAGTGTTAAGGATGAAGTTGTCCCTATTCTTGGGGTTGATTTTGACACCATTGTTTACAAATATCATAGCTTTAATTGGATGATGGTCTGAGAGAGTGTAAGGATACACTAGAACCTTGTTACCTTCATTGAAAGGCTCAAAATAACATAAGTCCTTGTTGGCATAGAACCTATCTAGCCTACTATAAATCCTTTTGTTGCCCCTCTGAGTATTACACTAGGTGAACCACACACCATTGATTTCCTATCTCATACCCTCCAGGGGGTCAAGAATATTTATCTTTTTCTTCATCCTAAGCCAATAATGCAATTCATTCCCTTTCCATTCTATACTGATGCCACCCTTTTTATCTTCCTTGTTCTCTATCATGTTAAAATCACCCCCTATCATCCAATGGACTTCTAGGAGTCCAGTTAACCTCCTCCACAATTCACTTCTACCAAGATAGTCATTTGGAGCATAAATTGAAAAAATACCAAACTTAGCATCACCCCGCTCAAAGGTGGCACAAACAACCTTGTTGCAAGGAGAGACCCCAGAATTGGTTAGGTATGGTCTCCATTTATTGGCCACCAAGATGGAAACACCCCCTTTACCTTTCTTATGCTTGGAAGCCAAAGCTAAGGAGTTTCCCCAGATGAATTTTAGATTGGTCTCAAGTAAGAACCCTAGAGCCTTGAGCTCTTGCAACAAGAAAAAGTCTTTATTTTGCTCTAAATTCAAGAACCTTCTGACCACATACTTCCTGTCAGGGGACTCTAAACCCCTGATATTCCAAGAAGTGCAACTAACAATCATTACTGCATTTAAAGTTAGGGGTCTCTTTAGAATTCTTAAACATTTCAAAGAACTTAATTACAAATTCTTCATTTTCAAGTCTCTTTGGAGAGGGAACAACCAGTACTATGCTGGTTTTCTTCCTCTTCCCTTTGATAACACCTACACCATTCTTGCATATGGATATGGTGCTACCTTTCTTCCTTCCTCTTTTCTTAGGCTCCTTAGGAGGGTGGGGGTAGGCTCCCCAACATAGGTTTTAGAACTGTCCAAAGCTATTTCAGAATTTTTTGCATTGCCATCCCCATCTGAGGGGGGTTTCAAACCATCACAAAAGTTGTCCCCACAAGGCACAATACTGGCAAGCCCCACTAGAATTTTAGGGATCTCCTCACCACCAAGGTTCCCAGCAGGGCTTGCAAGGTCACGGGTTAGGCAGAGACTAGAATCCACAATTGGGGTGCATCGATCTTGTCAATAGACCATTTCCTGACCATGTCAGCCAAGGACTTCAGGGAGTCCTCCATCGGGGAAGATTCAAACCCGTCACAAATGGTTGTGCAGGTATCCTCGCCCCTTCCAGAAACGCCTAGGATAGAGGCTTCTTTGATGACATCAAGGTTTAATTTTTTAGAGCCAAGTCCCTCAGGATTCTTGGAGAAGTGATTAGACTCAAAATTGGAAATCAAATTTTTCACCATGGGGGTATTTTCACTTTGTTTCTTGATTTCACATTTAGTTTTAGAGATTACCATTTCTTCATCCACCATAATGCCATTAATGTATGTTTTAATGACTTCAATTTTCTTTTTGTTGTTTTTCTTTAAGTTTTCACCTTTTTTCATTATGTTTTCAAGAGCCAATTGTTGTGCATTTTTCCACCCAATGTCTACTAGAGCATTGGAAAGGGAACCAGGAGAAGGATCTTGCAAGGGGGAGGGAATGCCAGGGATGATGCAGGCACACTGTCTGATAGAGGGGAGAAGAGATTACGGGTATCAACGGGGGATGTAGTGCCGAAGAAAGGGTCGACAATGGATGGGGAGGGAGAGATAGGGGCCAGACCCATAGGGGAAGAAACAATAGGGGGAGCCTCCGAGATGGGGGATGGCACGAAGCCCAAACCAAAAACCCCCTCCTTCACAACCGAAGAAGCCGATTTTTTGACACCATGATACGGCTCAGAGGTAGGGCAAGCGCCACCGCCTCGAATCAAGGGACAATTCTTTCTCAAATGCCCTTGTTTTCTACAGAGATAATACACACCAATTCCACCCAACACTTCGACTGGGAAGAAATGGAGCATTCCTTCAATTTTAAGCCCAATATTCCCAGGCAGATTTACCCTTGGGTTGAGAGAAGCAAGAACCCTTGTGTTTAGGTCCGGTAAAGTAACCTTGGGCCTATCTACCCTGATCACATTTCCAAATGGCTCAACAATTTGCGGGACAAAGGACCAAATATCTTGAGGAATATTCTTGATTAACAACCATCTAGGGCTAGAAAGGGCGAGGATTTCATCGCAGTTGACACCTAGTGACTAAGACAGAACCCTAAACACGACTTTTCCAATGCTCCAATAGGGTTTTTTTAAGATCTTTGCTTGCATTTCATGATTTTTGAAATAGATTGAAAAAAGGACTTTTTGAATCATTCAACATAAGGAAATTTTCACATTTAACTTTTTATACCACACATAATTGAACCAGTTGTCTAAATATTTTCTAGAAGGGAGATTCTCCAAATCGATGGCAGCCATGAAAACTGCAACTTCGGATAGCCTGCCCCTCTCTTTGTGGATAGAATCAAGCATATCAGGGTTAGGAGTGATTACAATGGTAACCATTGGAAGCACACCTTGCGGGCTTCCATCAGCACTAGATACCTCTCCTTCACAGGTGCTAGATCAAAGAAAAAAATTTCACTTTCCATACACTTAGGGTGATCAAAGGCAACTGCATCACGAAATGACTTGGGGTGGTTAATGGTATTAACTACCCCAACATCCTTCACTGCAACCCTAGAGGAGTCGAGGGGGGCCTCACCCCCCTCCATGGCACCTTACACGGGTGGCAGGGCCTTCGAGCCAGAAAGAAGAAGAAAAAAAGAAAAGACCAGAGTGAAACAAACACAACCCACAGAAAAGCCAGGAAAAGGAAAAAAGCCACAGCACATCAACCAGAAAAATAGGAAATGAGTACAACATAGAGGGAGATGGAGGAGTTGTACCTTCGTGGAGGAGGGCCGAGCCTCCCCTACTCTTGTGTCGCCGAAACCCTCGACCAGGCCCTTGGTAGCCACTCCGCTTGCTCGCCTTTCAGAGATCCACGTCTTTTCCCGTCTGTGATTTTTCCCTTCGTGAGATCTTTTTCTGTGCAAGGATCAAGCATCAGATTTGGTATGCCACCGTTGCCACCTGATACAGATTTTCATCTCCTCCATTCACAACTTTCGAAAAATAATTATTTAATACTAGACACAATAATCTTTCTAAATTTTATTTCCCTTCTTCCACTATATCTTATTTTACATTCTTCTCCATTACCTCTATAATTCTTACATGTGTTTTGTTCCTTCTTATGGCTTCTTATGAAAAAATATTAAAACTAACCTAGTATCGTTTCTCCATATAAATCTGACATTGTTCTAATTTTACTACCCTTTTCCATTTCCATGCACAAAGTATTTTTCATTCCTTACCATGTTCCTAAGGGTAATCTTCTTATATATTCAGGACATAATTCTTTATCTATAGTCTTGTGTACTCCTAGAGACATGTTGTGGGTAGTATGCCTTCTCCATAATATATAAACCTACATGATTTGCATCCCTCCTTTAGTGTCACATTACTTTTTTTCACTTTTTTATACTAGCAAATTTTTGTGCCTTCATGTTTATCCCCTATGTGCCTACATGTTATATAAAATTTATCCTTGTAGTACCTTATCTAATGTAACTTAATGATTAGTTCCACTCTATATATTTTTCATGCTAAGAGGTCTTGTGTTCTTATTACTTGATTTATAAATAATAATTACCACATGGTTATAAAGCTTACATTATTATTATGCAATGGTTACTCATTGTATGCATTATGAATGTACTTGTAAAGCTAGAAATTACTAGCTTGCAATTTCTACTCTATGTAATGTTGTCATTTTAGTGTACATGCCTATAGCATTTTTAGTTCTTATTTTAGCTAAGTTCCCCAAACCTTTTTACTAGTAGTTTAGATGATAAGTAATCCTATTTTTTTTCTTATTTATATCTTTGTATTTGTTTTGGCCTATATTAGGTAGGATGCTAACACAATTTTAGTAGTGTCCTAGATGATAACACATTTTTTTGTAGCTTCCCCAAGATTTAACCATGCAATAAAAATTGAAAATTTAACTCCATTGGAAATTAAAATTTTCTAAATGATTTTTATGCATCTAATCTTCTAATTATTTTTAATTTCACCTACATTAATGATTCCCTTTTATCCTTTTAAAATATAAAAACTATTACTTTGCATATATTAGGAATATCTTCCTACATATTTTACTTATTTTTGTGTTCCTACTCATATTTATATTGTATTTATAAGTTTTAAGAAACACCTCTATGAAATTCATCTTTTAGAATCTCGAATTCTCATAATCCAACCACCTAAGTATTTCCTTTCTAAGTTTTATTCCCCTTCTTCCACTATATCTTCTTTTAAATTATCCTCCCTTACCTCTATAATTCCTATGTATTATATTCCTTCTTGTGGATGCAAGTATTCTACCACTATGAGAACTCCTTAAAATTAAACTAGTATCTTTTCTCCATAGCACCTTGACAGTTTCCTACTTTCAGTACCCTTTACCATTTTCATACACCGATTATTGCATGTACACTATATAAAATACTGATCTAAGTATTTTTTAGTTTTTTAAACTTATTTTTCTTATCTAACATAAACACACTAGGCTAAGATCACAAACATAAAAATAATCTGTTTAGTATACTAGGGTTGAAAAACACCAAAGAAGGGCTTGATAGAGATATGATCTTGAAGTAGTCTCATGTATCCTTTTGTTCTAGGTCCAAGATACTTTTGGATATATCAATAGATCAAATCCAAGTTGTATAAACTCTATGAATATACATGAATCATTATATAGCTACTCCAATAATTTCAAGTCTACACAACAAAACTTGATGTGAATATGCACTATTAATGTGTCTATTATGAATTGGAGATGAATGCCATCATTTTAAAATTTAGATATTCTATATTTCTCTATAGCATAAGTATTTTTCACTTCTTATATTAGGATGTCATACCAACTCTATGTTTGTATACCTAAACTATACTAGAGGATTATAAAATTTCCTATACCAATTTGTACACCCTTCCTCTAAAATTTTGCCTCTTTAATCTATAAATCATGAACTCTTCCTATACCTTCTCTTTTTCTTTTACCACTTTCTTTTTATATATTTACTCTATCTAGTATTTAGTAGTTTTTTTTATAGTACAACAAGTAAATAAAATTTTCTTAATTTTACTTCATATTTTATATGTGCTTAAGGAAAATAAATTTATTTATAGTACACATTAGAAAGGCTAAATATGTGTTCCACTCTATATCCATTTAATGCACACATAAAATAAGAAAAGAATAATAATAATTCATTTATATATCATCATTCTTACTATTCACTCCTTATCATATGATTACCACACCATGTTTATCATGATGATTATCATATGCTTATGTATGATTATTATACCTTTACTTTTTCATATTTTATTTTGCCTCCCTACAAATCATTGCATTTGATAGATGTAACAAATTAAAAAGAGGTAGAAATTTTGACAGAATGAAAAAAAAATGCATACTAACAATTGGTGCACTCTTGTACTTAGTTTGGCTCCTTCCTTAATCTTTATCTAGTTATAATTAACATCCATTTGTACTTGCCTCTATATATTTATCTTTATCACATTCCTAATTATATGTATTCCTACACATTCACTATCATTACCCATTAATTGCACCTATCTTATTCACTCATCTCTAAATATTCATTCCCCACCTTGAGATTTGTGCCTTACTATCTTTGGTCAATCTTGTGGAGCTCAATTTCAGCCCTAAACCACTTATGATTGACTCCCAAAATGCAAACTCTCAAATTTATTTCTTTTGTAGAATTGGTGACTCATACTTACTAACTATTATGAGCTAACTTAGTATGTGTTTGTGACATGTATTTCTATGTATTCATATTTTAAGATATCAGATGTGGAATTGATTCATAAAATAATTAGAGAACTACAAGAAGAAATTATTCTAGTAGTATTTCAATGTAGATCACAAAAAGACATTCATTGAATCATAACTTGCTTGTATGATACTTTCATGCCTGAGAATGTTGCCTTTGAACATTTGTCCAAACCTATAAAACTAGCCACATATAACCAGACAAATGGGCAATGGCTCTACATCACCAACGGAATAGTACTTCTTCACAAATGGGTCAAAAGCCATTCTAACCTAAGCACAAACATAGCATGTTCCAACAATTAATGGCTGACTGATAGCTCAGGTCACCAGAGCGGGGCTGACATAAGTGAATTTACTCATAACTCTTTTTGAAGATGAGACACTTCAGTCTGGAAAAGGTCGTCCCCACTACCACATAAATTCTAAAATCAAGGCTGAAAAGACCTAAAATCGTCACATAGCATAAGTGAATTTACCTATAACTCTTTTTGAAGATAAGACACTTCAGGCGGGAAAAGCTCGTCCCCACTGCCAAATAAATTCTAAAATCATAGCCGAAAAGGCCTAAAATCATCACATTACATAACCAGCCACGTATAACAAGAAAAATGGGCAATGGCTTTAAATCACCAACCGAATACTACTTGCTCACAAATGGGTTAAAAGCAATTCCTACTTGCTCACAAATGGGTTAAAAGCAACTCTATCCTAACGACCAGTTGCGAATGGATTCTGTGGACAAAATCAAGTGTTATGTCCAAGCTAAGCACAAACATAGCATGTTCCAACAATTTATGGCTGCGTGTATTGTGGTCTCCCCAACTACTGATAGCTCAAGTCACCACAGTGGGTCTGACAAGAGCTAATACCCTCTGAACTAAATATGGGCATTATTGGCATGGAAGCCAAGGAATTCTCTGATGATAAGGGCACTACTTGTGCAGAAGAATGTAATTGGTCCGACCATGTCACCAAAATAGTACGGACCAGAGTTGGTGGATTTGCTAGAACAATATCAATATTCAAATGAAGGCTATTTTTTTTTGGTAGTGTGACCCTCTTATAACCACCAACATAGAATTTTGTCTTAAAAACATTCAGCCAACTCCCTTTTAATGTGAGGCGTTAGCATTCCATGATCATGTGCCTAAAATCTAGGACACCATTCATTAGAATTCAATTATAGATTGTAATGTATTTATTGTCATTAAATATATGAAAAAATACAATGGAATAGTAGAAAAGTAGTGAAGATCAATTTAGAAATGTGAGGATTGAATTTAATCAACACATAAATATATTTAGCCGATAGGCTTATTGTGTGCACTTAGGTCAGAATTTTTGTCAATCTTCTCGGTTTTTAACCCTTCTAGCGTCTAGCTCCTAGTTAGAAAAAAGGCGGTGGATTTTTTGATTTTTTATATTAAAGCATTTGGCTTGTTGATAGAGGAGACAAACAAAATTAAACATCAGTTGACATCAACATTAATTGTTGTATGGTTTCCGTGTAGTGGCGATGGTTGTAATAAGATCTGCCATTTAAAACCTCAGAAAACATAGCGAATGTCTAGATAATTTTTGATAAGTCATTATTGGGTGTCGTTCTGTGGCTTTACTTGTTATCAGAGCTGTGAGCGAGGAGGGAATGCTTTTGTGAAGGTGCAAGTTGGATCATCCATTGTCGAGCTTCTGTGAAAGTGGTTGGAGGTTATTTTGTGTTTTTTGGATGGGGCTATGGTTGCAAAAGTAATACAAAATTCTTAGCTCTGATATTTTTTTCCCCATTTTTTGCAGTCGTTGGAGAAAGAAAAGGCCTGAGAGAAAGCAAGCGAGAAGAGGTGCATTTGGGAAACCCCTTTAAAGCAAGCAGGAAGAGGTGCATATTCAAAAACCCTTTGTAGAGTATTTCAAAAATAGTTTATGTTATTTTCCATAGGGCATTGTTGATTGTTGTTTTATGGTTTTACCAATATTGTTTCATTTATGGTTTCTGTGTAGTCATGATGGTTGCAAGGCAATATTGTTTTTTTTTGCATTGGTTTGCTACTGTGAATTCTTCTGTTTTGTAGGTTTTTTCATCTGAGTCACTATTGAAGCCAATATTGTTTTATTTATGGTTCGCATTTTGTGGTGATGGTTTTGCATAGGTTTGTTATTGGCATTTTTTTGTTTTCTGGGTTTTTCCATCTGGGTCACTGTTGAAACCAATATTGTTTCATTTATGGCTTCCATTTTGTGGTGATGGTTGCAACTCAATAAAATAGTTAATGTTATACAATTTATGTTGTTTTCCATAAAGCATTGTTGATTGTTGTTCTCTAGCTTTGGCTATATTGTTTCATTTTCGATAAGGTACTATTGAAAAAAGAATTTTTCCATGTGTAGGGTTATTTTATTTTGTTTGCATGGGTTTGTTACTGTGAATTCTTCTGTTATGTGAGTTTTTTTATCTGGGTCACTGTTGAAACCAATATTGTTTCATTTATGGTTGCCATTTTGTGGCAATGGTCGGAAGACAATAAAATACTAAATGTTATATAGTTTATGTTGTTATTCATAAGGCATTATTGATTGTTGTTCTCTAGCTTTGGCTATAGTGTTTCATTTTCGATAAGGTGTTGTTGAAAACAAAATTTGTTTGGGTGTGGGGTTATATTATTTTTCTTTTGCATAGGTTTGTTACTATGAATTTTGTTGCCGTCTACGACACTGTTGGAACCAATATTGTTTCATTTATGGTTTATGTGTGGTGCTAATGGTTGTAAGCCAATTAAACAGTTTATGTTATTTTCGTTAAGACATTGTTTACAAAGATTTGGCTATATTTTTTCATTTTCGATAAGGTACTGTTGAAAAATGAATTTGTCCGCATGTAGGGTTATTTTAGTTTTTTTGCATTGGTTTGTTACTATGAATTCATCTATTTTGTGAGTTTTTCATTTGGGTCACTGTTGAAACCAATATTATTTCATTTATGGTTCACATTTTGTGGCGATGGTTGCAACACATTAAAATATTAAATGTTATACAATTTCTGTTGTTATCCATAAGGCATTGTTGAATGTTGTTCTCTATCTTTGGCTATATTATTTCATTTTTGATAAGGTGTTGTTGAAAAAAAAAATTGTTCAGGTGTGGGGTTATTTTGTTTTCTTTTCTTTGCATAGTTTTGTTACTGTGAATTCTACTGTCATCTACGACACCATTGAAACCAATATTGTTCTTTAGCAGTTTATGTTATTTTCCATAGGGCATTGTTGATTGTTGTTATGTGGCTTTACCAATATTGTTTCATTTATGGTTTATGTGTAGTCGTGATGGTTGCAAGGCAATAGCTATATTGTTTCATTTATGGTTGGAAGGCAATAAAATAGTTTATGCTATTTTCACAAGGCACTATTGGGAAATAAATTTGTCCATGTGCGGAGTTTTTTTTTTTTGCATGGGTTTGTTACTGTGAATTTTTCTATTTTGTGGATTTTTTCATCTGGGTCACTGTTGAAACCAATATTGTTTCATTTATGGCTTTGTTTTTGGCAATGGTTGCAATGCAATAAAATAGTTAGTGTTATATAGTTTATGTTTTTTCCATAAGGATTATTAAGTGTTGTTCTCTAGCTTTGGCTATATTGTTCATTTTCAATACACAATAAAATAGTAAATGTTATAAAGTTTATATTGTTATCCATAAGGCATTGTTGACTATTGTTCTCTAGCTTTGGCTATATTGTTTCATTTTTTATATGCAATAAAATAGTAAATGTTATAGAGTTTATGTTGTTATCCATAAGGCATTTTCGACTATTATTCTCTAGATTTGGCTATATTGTTTCATTTTTGATATGTACTATTGAAAAAATAATTTGTTCGGGTGCACAGGTTATTTTGTTATTTTGTTTTTGCATGGGTTTGTTACTATGAATTTTGATTTCGTCTACGACATTGTTGAAACCAATATTGTTTCATTTATGGTTTCTATGTGGTGTCGATGGTTGCAAAGGAATTAAATAGTTTATGTTATCAGGATTGTTTTTTTCTCCCTTACATGCGTTTGTTGCTATGAATTCTTTTGTTTTGTTGTTTTTCCCGTGTAATCCACTATTTAAAATAAATTGTTGGGCTGCATGGTTCTATTTTTTTGGGCATAACTTTCTTAGTATGAAGCCTCCTGTCCAAATTTAAGCATCATCTAATGTGTTTCATAAATTAATATGATAATTTTTTTTCATTATAACTAATTTTAGTACAAGAAAAATTAACACCTGAATGCATCATACAAGAAAATTTAACACTTAATATACAAGTTGTCGTACATATGAATGTTGTCTGCATCTAATTTCACAAACATACATATCTGGATATAGGGAAAATAAAATGAAACACAACAAAAGAAGGCCTACTCTCCACCCTACCATATTAGGTCATGGAGCCTCATAGGCTATCACCAAACCCCCAAGCAAGAACATACATTGTCCACCACTATGATCAATGGTGAAACCAATGTTTCTTATTGCACTTAATATAGAGCCTATCATTCTAAGTTATGCAACCGTAGCAATATCAAAGATAGACATATGCAACAAAACTTTATGAGCTCACATGTAGTAGCAATATACTCTACACTCAGCCAACACAAGAAGATTAAAACCACATAAATCAAATGAAAAAATTATGAAACCTCTTGTTTTGTGGTTTTCCCTTATTGTGTGCACTTTGACTGAAATTTTCATCAGCCTTCCCACTTTTTAACCCTTCCAGTGTCTAGGTCCCGGTCGAAAAAAAGGTGGCAGATTTTTTAATTTTTAATATTAAACGTGTTTGGCATGTCAATAGAGAAGGCCAATGAAACTAGACGTCAGTTGGCATCAACATTAATTGTTATATGGTTTATGTGTAGTGGCGATGGTTGCAAGGTAATAAAATAGTTCATGTTCTTCTCGATAAGGAATTGTTGGTTGTTTTTGTATGGCATGTGATAATAGTTTGCACTATTTTCCATAAGGAATTGGTGATTGTTGACCTATGGCTTTAGCAATACTATTTCATTTGTGGTTCTTGTATACTGGCGATGGTTGGAAAGAAATTAAATAGGCCCTATATTTATACTTTTCAAATGATAGTTGTTATTTTTGTAAGCCTCAATAAGGATTTCTTAGAATGACAGATTGTATTTTAAGTGTGAGATGAAATATTGGTCTCACCATTGATTATAGTTGCAGACTAACATACATTGTACACCAGTGTAATCAATGGTGATATCAATGTTTTTTATTACACTTAATATAATACATGTGAAAAATGCATATACACACATACACACTCACACATACATATAAATATTCAAATTTCCATGTATATACGCATACATATGCATTACAAACACATATATCTACACATTTGTATCAAGATGTTGTATGCACTTAGAAAATTTAATTGTATGCATATGTAGATGTATAAATGCATACAACCATGTCCACATGTATATATAAGAACACCTGCAAATACTGATACATGTGTTGAATAGGGCGATCGAACTTGTACCTTTACAAAAGCTCATCATCTTGGCCCACAACTCTGATAGCAGGTAAAACCACAAAATGACACCCAACAATTCCATATCAAAAATTATGGACTTTCACTATGTTTTCTGAGGTTTGAAATGGTAGGTGTTATTACAACCATCACCACTACACAAAAATCATACAACAATTAATGTTGATGCTAGGACAGTGAGCTTCTATGAAGGTGCAAGTTTTTTCATCTGTTGTCAATCTTCTATGAAGGTGGTTGGAGGTTATTTTATGTTTTTTGCATGGGGAAGTGGTTGAAAAAGCAATACAAAAGTCTCAGCTCTAATAATTTTTTCCCTAAAAATGAAACATAAAAAAAGAAGGCCTGCTCTCCACCCTACCATATTGGGTCATGGAGCCTCATAGGCTCTCACCAAACCCATGAGAAAGAATATACATTCTCCACCACTATGATCATAGGTAAAACCAATGTTTTTTATTGCACTTAATATAGAAACAATTGGCACCACATGCAAACTATAAATGAAAAAATATTGGTTTCAACAGTGTCATAGATGACAGTGGAATTCACAATAAATCACAAAAAAATGCGAACCATAAATGAAACAATATTGGTTTCAATAGTGATTCAGATGAAAAAACTGACAAAGAAGAATTCACAGTAATAAACTCATACAAAAAAGATAAAATAAACTTGCATGCAGACAAATTCTTTTTTCAATAGTACTTTATCGAAAATGAAACAATATAGCCAAAGCTAGAGAACAATAATCAACAATACCTTATGGGAAACAACATAAACTATACAACATTAACTATTGTATTGTGTTACAACCATTGCCACAAAACAATGGATACATACATATCTACACATAGGGAATGATAAACTATATTTTAAGTCTTCTATGGAACATTGATGTCACCATTGATCATAGTGATGAACAATGCCTTATTTTGCTATGTTTTATTTTATTTCCCCTATGTGCAAATATGTATGTATGTCATAGTAGATGCAAAACAACATTGATACATACTAATATATTATTGAAATGATAAGCTATATTTTAAGTGTTATATGGAACATTGACACCACCATTGATCACAGTGATGGACAATGTATTTCCCCTATGTCTAGATATGTATGCATGTCATAGTAGATGCAAACAACATTGATACATACTAATCCCTATGTTTATTCTGTTGGTACATTCTTGGAATGATAAGCTATATTTTAAGTGTTATATGGAACATTGATGTCACCATTAATTGCAGTGATGGACAATGTATGCTCTTGGTTGGTTGTTTTATAGGAACATAGATTATTTTCAAAATGCTCTAAAAAGGGTTTTCCAAATGTGCCTCTTCCTACTTTTTTTTTTCAACTGCCTTCTTTGTCCAGCCACTATAAAAGGCCAAAAAAATTGTTTTAGAGGAAAAAAACCAAAAAATAGAAGAATTCACAGTAACAAACCCATGCAAAAAAAAACACAAAATGGGTTGCATGCTGCATATGAATATTGTCTGTATATAATCATATTTCCTGCATCTAATTTCGCATACGTAGATATCTGCCAATGGGAAAAATAAAATGAGTGGCAAGAAAAGATGACTTTCTCTCCATCCTGCCATAGTTTGATAAGAGCCTATGACACTCCATGACCCAATATGGTTGGGTGGATAGAATGCCTTGTTTTGTTGTGTTTCATTATATTTTCCTATGTGTAGATATGTATGTATGTCAAAGTAAATGTAAACAACATTCATACATACTCTTCCCTATGATTATTCTTTTGGAAAAATAGTTGTTATTTGTTTGAGCCTCAATTAAGTATTCTTGGAATGATAAATTGTATATTAAGTGTTATATGAAATATTGAATCCTTTTTTTATTATTTATTTTCCCTCATATTGTTAATGTCTCTACAAAAAATTTGAAACATAAAAAATTTGAAACAAAAAATTTGGAATGATAAACTGTATATTAAGTGTTATATGAAACATTGACACCTTTTTATTATTATTTCTTTTCCCTCATATTGTTAATGTCTCTAAAAAAAAATTCAGAGATAATGTTGTGTTTTGAAGATCTTGATGGTTGTCATTTTATTAGTGTTCTATATTTCCTGTATGTGTTTTGGCAAGGGTTCTTGTCAACCTTTGTTGCTTTAATTGAACATCTAGCCCTTGTGTTGTTGTGACATAGAGTTTGTCGTCAACCGCTAGCATTGTAGCTCTCAAATTTTTAAAGAGCAGCCCTAGTAATGTCGGTGAACTCTAGCTCTCCCCAAGCTACTGAACAACCCTTAGGCACCAATCATGTAAGTTTGTTCCTTGTTTCCCTTTTTTTGTTGAGAATTGTATTGGCTCTTTTCCATGTGCATCCAAAAAATTGTGAATATGCTTCATTTGAATTAGCAGTACTTGTAATATATAGTCTAACTAATTTATATTTGAGCTCTTTATGTTTCCTTTTCCTTTTGGTTTCCTAGCCATTTGGGAGTGGCCTATGTGTTAGAAAAGAAAGGGTTGCAGTTTTCAGATGTGTCAACATTGCTATATTCTTCCTTGTTTATATTCAGCAAAAAATATAATCTTGTTTGCTTCTTGCTTGATGTTTCCCTCCTTTCATATTCATCTATTATATGCAATTTTGAAGTCACTGTGATCTTATAACCATGTATAATTATCTATGTCTTTGCATATTAGATACTAATAATTGATTCATTTTGTGCTACCTCTTTCCCCCACTTTTGCTTCTAGAGTCATGTCGCATTCTCGAATATATCATTGCTTTGGCTTAGCTGAACAAAACTGCCTTGTGGGATTCAAATGTACGGCTAGCCTTGACAGGGCATGTGATTCGATCTATTGATGTTGGAGATGTTGTCCCATCTTTGGTTCTTCAGCTAATGTCTTTTCATAAAATGAGTGGTGATCAAAGCCCAGTTGACCATTATAAAGTTGTCCTCTCTAATGGAACCCACATAAAGATAGGCACTTTTCCTACAAGATACAATGACCTTTTGTTTGCAGGGGCATTGAAAATAGGTTTCATCTTGTGCTTCACAAACTATGTGTGTAGGAAGTTGTGGGAATCAAGGTTGGCTATTGTTTTGCACTGCTTGTGCTTGTTGTTGTATGCTTTGCTATTTGTGGGGACCACCTTTTTTAATATTTAATCTTGGTTTGGTTCCAAGGTGATTGTTATATTGTCCTTAGATGTCAAAATGTCAAATTGTCTATTAATTGGAACACCTAGATATTTGTTTAAAGATCAAGAAGAACAAATGATGAGCTTGGAGTCACCTTCCCCATCCAAATGAGCCTCAAAATTTTGGATTCATACATCCCCAACACAACATAGTGCTCCTTCAAATATCAGTCCTATTAAAGGCTTGAATATTTACCAAACCAGCTAGACAATAAAAGGTCGGGTGACAACTAAAAGGGATATGTACCATTACAATGAAAAAGGACGTGAGGGCCAAGTATTTAGCTTTGACATTATTGACACTGAGGGAACATAAATATGAATCACTTGCTTTAATGACATAGCAGAATTGTATTATGATAGGGTTCAGGTGGGCCACACTTATTGTGTGTCAAAAGGCTTGGTCAAACAAGCGGATAAGAAATTTAATAAGTTGAACAAACATATTGAAATTATTTTGGATCAAAACTCAATATTGAAGTGTTGTGATGATGAGAAATTTTTGTTAGAAAAAGTATTTAAATTCATCCCAATAAATGAAATTGCAAACTACAACAATAACACTTTGATTGATATTATTGGGGTTGTGGTGCTTGTAGGAAAGGTATCAACTATTCAAAGAAAATATCAATTTGAAATGATTCGAAAAATTGTGAAACTTAATGATTTTGCATCCTCTTGCATTGATGTTAATTTGTGGGACCTAAATTGGGAATTAAAGGGTGACGAGTTGGAAAGGTTGCACATTCTTGGTTTGGTTGTCATACTTGCTGTTAGAAATGGTCATGTTGGATATTTCAATGGACCTGTTGTGAATACATCCACACAAGCTATTCTATACATAAATCTTGACATCCCAAAAGCATAGGCCTTGATGCAATGAGGACATGTTGAGCCACCTACCATTGAGTCCTCCCGGACAGTGCCTTGAAAGGTTTCTTTGGCCAATGACATAGTCACTATTTGATATATCTTGGATCATTGTCTTTCCTTGCCAGAAACTTTGCAAGCTACTGTCAGGGCCATAGTGAAATATATTAAAACTGATGCATTTTGTTATGCTACATGTCCCTTGCAGGCCAATAGCAGACAATGCAAGAAAAAGTGTGAAAAGTCTGCCAATAAAATGTGGTACTTCCCTAAATTCCAAACAACTGTGCCTAATTGTGATTTCTGATATTTGTTGCAGCTAAATATGGAAGAACACACAGGTGAGATTTGGGCTACTGCTTTTGATGAGGTTGCAACAAGCTTATTGTAGATTTCAGCAAAAGAGCTTTATATGTTGTAATATGAGTCTTCTACTGCAATGACTACTTAGTCTATCATCAATGGTGTCATCTACACTTTTTTTTTTTTCACTATTCTTATTAAAACTTGGACCTATAATTCAAAAACAAGGCTTAAAACAACAATAGTCAAAGTTGCAAGAATTAACTTTGAAGCTGAGTGCAAGTTGTTGCTCTCAGATTTGTCTGCAATATCCTCTGTCAGACAAGACTCTCCAAAGATAATAGCGGTACTACCCTAAATGCTAGAAAACCATGCCTGATTGTGACTTTGGATAGTTGTTGTAGTTTGCATTGACTGGACATCTGTTTCCTTTTCCTATTTTGGTATTCCTGTCACATCAGAAGACCTTTACTTTTTGATCTAGTTACTTTGTTGCTTGTAGAATTGGTTATATATTAAAACAATGCATTGTAACTTATAATGTTTAACGAAAAAGATACACTTCTTTTGTTTTGTATTGTTTATATCTCTTATAGTTTTTTTATGCTTTCAGTGTATGTCCCTCATTTTATTTTATGTTGTTTGGTTATAAACTTATGTCACCCTATTCAACACATGTATTAGTATTTATAGTTGTTCTTATATATACTTGTGGACATGGTTGTATGCATGTATACATCTACGTATGCATATACATAGACATATATGCACATGTGCAATTGAATTTTCTAAGTTCATACAATATCTTGATATAGATGTGTGCAGATATATGTGTTTGTAATGCATTTGTATATGTATATTCATGCAGATTTGAATGTTTATATGTATGTGTGAGTGTGTATGTGTGTATATACATTTTCCACAAGTATCTATGAAGTCATGTGTTTATCTATATATAGATATGTCAAGTTTTTAATATCAATATAGTTATTTGCTTCTTTTCTGTTTTGATTGCCACATACTTTTATCTCTCCACAATTGTTGTTGGCTCTACTATTGGCTCCATTGAATCCATGGTTATTCTGCATTCAATCGTTGCACATGATTAAAATGCATAATGCAATAAAAAATTTGTCATCTCATTTCTCTGGTTTTAATCTTCTTGTGTTGGCTAAGTGTAGAATATTCTCATATATGTGCTTTATAATCTTCTCATGTTGCTTAAATGTGGTCCTGCCTCTAAATTCATAAAGGAATGTCACATATGGTTATCTTTCATTTTATTAGAGTTGCATAAAACTTCATTTTTGTTATAATATTTCCTATGTAATGTTTGTTCAATGATGACTATCCTCTATCGACTGTGCAATACTTTTGTGATTTTTCTTGAGTTTGGGTTAATAAAATACAGTGTTGCACATGATTAAAATGTAGAATGTAATCAAAATTTTGTCCTTTTATTTTTGTGGTTTTAATCTTCTTCTATTCGCTCAATGTAGAAAATTATCATATATGTGCTTTATAATCTTCTAATGCTGCTTAAATGTTCTCACTATTTCTTTGGCATGTCCATTCATAAAGTCATGTTGCATATGGATATCATATGGTTCTTAGCTATAATGTGTTTCCCCTTGAACCCATACTTATTTCAATGTCATGACTGTGTTTTTAATCTTTTAATGTTGGTTGAATGTTGAATATTTTGGTCTTGGTTCTCCATTCATAAAGCCATGTCACATAAATATGTAGCTAAATGAAGATGCACACAACACACACATATATATCTACATTTATACTTTTTGATACATGTAATTACATTTAAACTTATACATATATATATTCTCACATGCATTGACAAGTATAGGTGTGGATATCTATGTATGTTGTGTAGCTCAAGCTACAACCCAACATTGAACAATGCCTTATTGAAAATAACATAAACTACTCAATTACTTTGGTAAGTTTTAAATGCAAGCTATTATTGCAACCATCGCCAATATATGGAACCCATATATGAAACAATGTTGTCATGAAAAGTTGTGCCAAGTGATGTTTATTTCCTCTACTCAGGCAACATACATATATATCTACATTTAAACTTGTCTATATTTGTTCTCACATGTATTGAAAAGTTTAGGTGTGGATATCTATGTATGTTGTTTGCAAAAACACCTGTCATAGTGGTGGCTCACAATCTTGATAGCAACTGAAGCTATAGAACAATAGTCAACAATTTCTTATTGGAAATAACATAAACTGTTCAATTGCTTTGGTAACTTTAGAATGATAAATATTATTGTAGCCGTCAACACTATATGGAAAGCATACATGAAACAATGTTGCCATGATAGCTTGTGCCAAGTGATGTTTATTTACTTTTCTCTTGTGATGATTTCTCTATTGACAAGTCCACCTATGGATATATATGAGTGTTGTCTACATATAACTTTAGATGCATATATATAATTTGTATATATTTTGCTTTCTAAGTGCATATGTGGACTGTTTTATTGCTTTGCAACCATCGTCACTACATGGAAACCATAAATGAAATAATATTTTTGAAACTATTGAACAACAATCAACAATGTGTATATATGTGCATCTAACTTTATATACATATATATTGGTGTAGATTTTGTTTTGCAATTTCATACATATGTATTGCATGCATTGGATGCATATGTAGGAATCTGTTGATTAGAAATATATAGACACAAAAAGTATGTGTTTCTTTTGTTGTGTTTCATTTTTCTTTTCCTATGTACAGATGTGTATGTATGTGAAATTAGATGTAGACAACATTCATATATACTCCTCCCCATGTTTATTGTTTTGAGAAGATAGTTGTTATTTGTTTTGTCCTCAAAAACGAATTCTTACAATAATAGGATTTATATTAAGCATAATAAGAAACATTGGTTTCACCATTCATCATGCAGTGGTGGACAATGTATGTTCTTGCTCGGGGGTTTGGTGAAAGCCTATGAGGCTCCATGACCCAATATGGTAGGGTGGAGAGTAGACCTTCTTTTGTTGTGTTTCATTTTACTTTCCCTATGTGTAGATATGTATGTTTGTGAAATTAGATGGTCCACAGACAACATCCATCCCTCTGTGCAGATATGTATGTATTTGAAATTAGATGCAGATAAGTGATATTTCCATGCTAGCCTATGCCAAGTGATATTTATTTCCTAGCCTGTGCCAAGTGATGTTTATTTCCTTTTCTCTCACAGTAATTTCTCTATTGACAAGTCCACCTATGGATATATATGTGCGTTGTCTACATATAGCTTTAAATGCATATATATCAGTATATATTTTGCTTTGTAAGCATATATATGGATTGTTTTATTGCTTTCTAACCATTGCAACTACATGGAAATCATAAATGAAAAAATATTTTTGAAGCTATTGAACAACAATCAACAATGTTTATATATGTGCATCTAACTTTAGATACATATATTTGTGTAGATTTTGTTTTTCATTTGCATATATATGTATTGCATGCATTGGATGCCTATGTAGGAATCTATTGCTTGGAAATATGCACACACAAAAAGTATGTGTTTCTTTTGTTGTATTTAATTTTTTTTTCCTATGTAGATATGTATGTATGTGAAATTAGATGTAGACAACATTCATATATACTCCTCCCTATATGTTTATTGTTTTGGTAAGATAGTTGTTAGTTCTTTCGTCCTCAAAAAGGAATTCTTACAAAAATAGGCTTTATATTAAGCGTAATAATAAACATTGGTTTCACCATTGATCATAGTGGTGGACAATGTATGTTCTTTCTCCGGGTTTTGGTGACAACCTATGAGGCTCCATGACCCAATATGGCAGGGTGGAGAGCAGGCCTTCTTTTGTTGTGTTTCATTTTACTTTCCCTATGTGTAGATATGTATGTTTGTGAAATTAGACATAGACAACATCCATCCCTATGTGTAGATATGTATGTATGTGAAATCAAATGCAGAGAAAATTCATATATACTCCTTCCTATGTTTATTCTTTTCATATGATAGTTGCTATTTTTTTGTAGGTCTATACTTAAACTTCTACACAAAAAATTATTGCTACTTGGCATGGCTTGGCCCTATGTCCATTCATCCAAAATTGTCAGAACATTTGACAAAAGAATGGGTACATATCTTTCAATTGACATTTATAGTTTTCCTGTTCGAGAGCAACATTGTGCATTTATTCAAATTTCTCTTGTTAACTAAAACATGTGGTACCTATTCTTGTGTGAAGTAATTGTCTCAGGCTTAGGATTTTCAAGTTGTTTTTGTAAAAAAAGAAGGAAAAAAAATCCAAAATGTGTGTGAAATTAGATGTAGCCAGCATTCATATATAATACTACCTATTATGCATGCAAAGAATGCAAGGCACATATACATAGTTACAAAACAAAATCTATGTTGATATATATTACAACCATCGACACTACATGGAAACCATACAACAATTAATGTTGATGACAATCGACGTTTAATTATAAAAAAACACTGATATCACTATTGATTATGCTAGTGGAAAATGTATGTTAGTCTGTGACTATAATCAATGGTGAGACCAATGTTTCATCTCACACTTTTAATATATAGCCTACCATTCTAAGAAATCCTTATTGAGGCCTAGAAAAATAACAACTATCCTTCGAAAAGTATAATCATGGGACTTGTTTAATTTCTTTCCAACCATCGCCAGTATACGTGAACCACAAATGAAATAGTATTTCTAAAGCCACAGGTCAACAATCACCAATTCTTTATAGAAAATAGTGCAAACTATTACTGCAGACCACACAAAAACAACCAACAATGCCTTATCGAGAAGAACATGAACTATTTTATTACTTTGCAACCATCGTCACCACACAGAAACCATACAATAATTAATGTTGATGCTAACCAACATTTAATTTTGTTGGCCTTCTCTATCAACATGCCAAACACTTTTAATATAAAACTAAAAAAATCCACCACCTTTTTTCCGCCTGGACACCGGAAGGGTTAAAAACTGAGAAGGCTGATGAAAATTCCAGCCAAAGTGCACATGTAATAAGGGAAAACCACATAACTAGAGGTTTAATATTTTTTTCATTTGATTTCTATAGTTTTAATCTTCTTGTGTTGGCTAAGTGTAGAGTATATTCCTACTACATGTGAGTTCATAAATTTATGTTGCATATGTCTATCTTTGATATTGCTACAGTTGCATAACTTAGAATGACAAGATCTATATTAAGTGCAATAAGAAACCTTTTGTAGAGCATTCTGAAAAAAATCTATGTTCTTGCAAAACAACCAACCAAGAACATACATTGTCCATCACTGCGATCAATGGTGGCATCAATATTCCATATAACACTTAAAATACAGCTTATCATTCCAAGAATGTCCCAATAGAACAAACATAGAGATCAATATGTATCAATGTTGTTTGCATCTACTATGACATACATGCATATCTACATATAGGAGAAATACATTGTCCATCACTATGATCAATGGTGGCATCACCAAGATTTTTGTATTGTTTTTGCAACCATCACCCCATGCAAAAAACACAAAATAACCTCCAACCACCTTCACAGAAGCTCGACAATGGATGATCGAACTTCCACCTTCACAGAAGCTTTCCATCTTGACATCAACATTAATTGTTGTATGGTTTATGTGTAGTGGCGATGGTTGTAATAACACTTTCCATTTAAAACATCAAAAAACATAGTGAAAGTCTACGCAATTTTCAATAAGGCATTGTTGGGTGTTGTTTTGTGGCTTTACCTACTACCTGAGTTGTGAGCCAAGATGTTAAGCTTCTATGAAGGTGCAAGTTCGATCACCCTATTCAACACATGTATCGATACGTACATATATATATATAAGTTTTCATCCATCTATATATGTATATTGTCTACATCTAATGCCACATACATACATTTCTACACATACTTTTTGTGTGTATATATTTCCAAGCAACAGATTCCTACATATGCATCCAATGCATGATGCTAGTTGCCAAGTATTGGCACTTCAACATTAATTGCTATATGGTATCTGTATAGTGATGATGGTTGTAATAACACCTGCCATTTTAAACTTGAGAAAACATATTCCTTTCCCACAAAAAAAAAATTCTATTTATGATTTTCCTTTTTATAACCATTGTAGATTGTGGTTTATGTGACTATGGAGGACAACCACACACCACTGTTATGTGCTTGTGAGAGGAAAAACAATTTGTTGGTTTCATCACATTGTTTATCCTTGCAAGCACATGACAATGGTGTATGTTGCTCCATTCAACATAACCATTTTCAATGTTATGGTTGGCTTGGTTTTCATGTTGTACATATCTACAGTTTTTACTTTCTAGATATATAGGTGTCTAAAGTTAGATGCACCTTTTTAGTTATTATTTTTTTGAGCTTCAAAAAGGAATTGTTAGAATAATAGGCTCTATATTAGGTGTAATAAGGAACATTGGTTTCACCATTGACCACAATGGTGGACAATGCATGTTCTTGCTCAAGGGTTTGGTGAGATCCCATGAGGCTCCATGAACCAATATGGTATGGTGGAGAGAATGCCTTCTTTTGGTGTGTTTCATATTGTTTTCCCTATGTGCAGTTATGTATGTCTATGAGATTAGATGCACATAACATTCGTATGTATGATATGATGTAAATTAAGTGTAATATTAAACATTGATCTTTGTATTTATTATAGTGGTAGATAGTATACCTATTGTCTACATGTAATTCCAAATACATACATTTCCACACATTCTTTTTGTGTGTATATATATATTTGAGCAACAAATCCCTACAAATACATCTAGGGCATGCAATGCCTATATATGTTCTTGCAAAACAAATTCTATACCAATATATAGGTATCTGAAGTTAGATGCACCCTTTTAGTTATTATTTCTTTCAGCCTCAAAAAGGAGTTGTTAGAATGATAGGTTGTATATTAAGTGTAATAAGAAACATTCGTTTCACCATTGATAAAAGAGGTAGAAAATGTATGTTATTGCTTAGGGGTTTGGTGAGAGCCCATGAGGCTCCATGACCCAATATAGTAGGGTGGAGAGCAGACCTTCTTAAATTGTTGTATTTCATTTTATATTTCCTATGTGCATATGTGTATGTTTGTGATATTAGATGTATACAACATTCGTATGTATGATAGGCTATATATTAAGTGTAATATTAAACATTGATCTCATCATTGATTATAGTGCTAGAATATTTATGTTCTTGCTCGAGGGTTTGCTGGGAGCCCTTAAGGCTCCATGACGCAATATGGTAGGGTGGAGAGAAAGCCTTCTTTTAGTGTGTTTGATTTTATTTTCCCTATGTGCAGATATCTATGTATGTGAAATTAAATGCAGTGAACATTTATATATAGTCTTGCCTATTATGCATGCAAGGCATGCAATGTATATATATATATATATATATATATATATATATATATATATACTTACAAAACAAAATCTATACCAAAATATATGTTTCTCAAGTTAAATGCACTTTTTTGGAGTTTTTGTTGGCTGGACATCTATTTTCTTTTCCCTTTTTCCCAATGTCTGTCCCATCAAAACAACTTTTGTTCCTAATCCTGTTGCTTTGTTGCTTATAGAAGTGGTTATATATTGAGACAACATACTCTATTTTTTAATCTTTCACCAATTTTTTTTATATGTGGACATGTATGTATGTGAAATTACTTACAAACATTCATATACATCTACATTTAAACTTGTTGATACATATATATATATATGTATGTATGTATGTATGTATGTATGTATGTATGTATGTATGTATCTTTGCAACTTTTTCTTTCCTTGCTTCATTTCCATCACACCCATGCACCTATGTTTCAAACTTCTCCTCTCGATTCTTGTTGTCCATCATGCTACTAAACAATTGTGATGTTTTGGGTTGGCTTAAGGGTGTGTGCAAGAAGTTGAGTCCACTTTTGGCCAAAAAGTGGAAGTGTTTTCCCTGATTTTTAGTTTGACACATTTGACCTTAAAATTTGAAGCACTTAGAGATGAAATCTTTAAAAAAGTCACTAATCATAAAATGTAGTGCTTGGAGTCTAGTTTCCAAATATGCAATTTATTTCAATACCCAGATTGTACAAATTGAGTTTTAATAGGAATTTCTAAAAACCACTGTTTAAAAGTCATTTTTTTTACCATACCATGCACGTGTACGACATCCATATTTTGACTTAAATTATCGTATTTTTCTAAATCCTTTTGGGAAAATTTTTATGACTCACTGAAGCTTGCTCTTGATATTTTTTGTTAGTTTTTTATTAGGCAGATTTGTCGTTTTGAAAAATTGTCATGTACAACATGCATAAGATGACCTAAACTTATCATTTTCTGAATTTTTTTTTCAAATTGAAAAGAATTGTCTGAAGTTTTCTCTCGTGCAATCCGTTTGTCAAAATGTTATGTTGATCAAAAGTTATTAAAATAGTAAAAAACTCTGATATTTAAAGTTTATGGACCAATTTTATTAGAAATTAATTGAAAAATAGAAAAAATAGTTCAATTGCAAAACAAATTACATATTTAGAATCTACTTGTTTGATCTAAAATGGGTTTTAATTTCGTCGAGAAAATTTTGCAAAAGGTCGTTAGCCATATGTCCAAATTAGATTATTTTTCTTTGACATTGTTAGGGCCTTCAACTTGGCAAGTCCAAACCAGGTTGAAGAGGCCTAGGTTGAACTTCAATGCTTTTACCGAACCAAAAACCTTGGCAAAAACCAACCCACAATGCAAAACAAAATTCAAATTTAAAAAAACGGGATCCTGATTATAAAACGGGATCTCGTTTATTAATAAACGGGATCCCGTGCTATAATCGGGATCTCGTTCCCATCGAACAACATTCTGACCGTTGTAAAGGTAACAGGATCCCATTTATAAAATGGGATCCCGTTGCCTTTACAACGGCTCCCACCTTGATTTTAGTTAATGGGATCCCAATTATAGAGTAGGATCCCGCTTATTAATAAACAAGATCCCATTTTGTAATTGGGATCCCATTTAATAATAAGTGGGATCCTGTTTTATAGACGGGATCCCATTTATTTTATTTAAAAATACTGTGCATAATTACTATCAAGTCTGCAACTTTGCAACTTCATATGTATGACCAAAAGCACTAAAAATGAATTATTTTTCATAAGTTATTGTATTTACAGGTGGTCAATTTGATTTTTGGTTGATTGTATCAAAGGGAGCATCATCTACACCATTTTTGAAGTGAAATTTGCAATATGGATTGAATTTTTCAAAGGAAGCATGAAGAAAACAATTTTTTAAGTGGAATTGTGGTAGTTTTCTATTTGTTTGTTGAGGAACACAAGAGGAAAGAATTTTGTTGTAATAGGTATTCAACTTCCAATTTGGATTGAATATTTTGAGAGTATTTCACTAATATTAACATTCATTTTATTGCTTGAGAATTTTATAATTATAGGAGGTAAACTTAAGTAATAAGAGAAGAAAAGACAGTGAATCCTCAAAGTTGAAGCAAATAGAAAAAAGAGAACCAAAGACAAAGAGAAAGAAGAATGAGAATAAAATCAATGAGCGAGGTGGAGCAACCAATTCAACAACTATTGAAGATGAAAACATTAGAAGATACCATGATTGTAGATGAAGATAATTTGCAAAGGAGTCAATTTGGAGAAGAATATGATTAGACAAAAAAGTCCTACTATGTCTTCAAATCCCTCTTTGAATGCTATGGAGAATTTTTCAATATGCACAAATCTAGGTACATCTTCAAATCCACATGTTAGTGAAATGGTAAATTTGTATGTAGAAGTTTACAAGATCTTTGGATATAATGATGTTGACGGTAATATATTGAGAGAGATGCATTTATAGAATTTGTTGAAAACAAAAAAGAAAAATCTTTATTGCAAATGAAAATCAAGCGATCATTTTTCTTGAAAATGAAAACAAAACCCTATATTTTTGATGAAAATGAAATGAAAATGAAAACGGTTTTGTTGATGAAAATGAAAATGAGAACCATTTTGTTAATGAAAATGAAGATGAAAATGAAAATGAAAACCGTTTTGTTGATGAAAATGAAAATGAAAATGAAAATGAAAACTGTTTTGTTGATGAAAATGAAGATGAAAATGTAAATGAAAATGAAGATGAAGATGAAAATGAAGATGAAAATCTAGAATGTGATGTTGAATTTAATGAAAATACTTTTTTAAAAATTGGAAGTGGTGTTTTCGATAATCTTCCTAATCAAATTTCTTGGAGGAAAATAAGAACACATGCGAATAGAATATACACCAAATTCTTTTATCATAAAAAAATTGCATTTCAATGTCAACTAATGATGCAATTGATGAGAATGCAAAAAATGAGGAAAGTAATGAAAGGTTAGGCTTTTATGTTAAACCAAAAAGAAAAGATCAATCATTAAAACATGTTATGTCTACTGTTGCTAGTGCCATTCAATCTATTGGGAAAAATAGTCGATCTAAAGATAAAAGCGCCCAGCAAGAAGAGCTATAACTACCTGCTATAGTTAATAAAACAACTTTGAATAAAAGAATGGTAAGCAATATTAGTGAAGTTTAAATGCATCCTAAAACATTGTTACTAAAATGGAAAAAAAGAAGAAAGTATAGAAATGATCCTATCAATCAATATTTGGAGTTTAGTGGATGACCTCACAGAAATTCGATATAAAATTGAATGTTGAAATTAAATCTTTTGATCGAAAAAATATTGGCATGATAATACTAGGGTTTCATCTAATGCTAGAGATGTTTTAAAATTAAGGTGGGGTCAAAGTTTAAAGTGATCCTCACCCAAAACACCTATTAGATACAACACAAACTGAATTTTATAGAAAATTTTTATGTGATTCAGTCATTGCTTTGGTAATATTAAAATAAGTCAAAAGGTCTTTTTGAAAAATGTAAACCACAGTATGTAAAATTAATAAGCAATGAATATCTTGTTGTTGTAAATACATGTTCAATTTAGTTATTTTATGATGTTTTCAATATATCACGTTGTACCTTGCATTCTAACATGATTATCTGAGGATTGTGGTATTGATATGCCATCTGAATCAATAAGAGAGTTTATTTCAGGTTTATTTTGTGAAAAATCTAATGATAGATTATTTTATTTAAGTTCTTGTATTTCTGGACAATGCATTAACTGCGGAAATCTTTCATTTTTAAGAAATTGTTTGCATGAAAGTGTTGATCATGATTTTGGACAACAATTAGTAGGCGTCAAAAGATTTAGGAATGTTCAATATTCTTTAAAAGATGGAAAAATAGAAAAGCGTTGTGATTTAGTTACAGAAAAAGTTAGTGTGCATGCATTTATGAGTGAATTTAATAATAAAATTGTACCAAAATATGTTATGCACTCTGAACATGCTCGATGGCTTGATGGCCAATTTGGCGCATGTAGAAACACATTTCTAATTGGTACTATACTTCCAGTGGTTAATTTTGCAAAAAATTATACTCTAGCTCCGCAAGAGAAAATTTAATCATGTTATTATAATTCAGTGCAAGTAGCTATGTTTTTCCATATTATTTATAGAAATGCAGATGATAGCACAGAGGATGATAGAATTTTTTTGAGGGAGTATCATTTTATTTGAGTGACAACCGGTTACACTCATCAGAGTTTGTTCAATATTATTTTAGTATATTTTATAAAAATTTAAGAGAAAAAGGAATCCATATGAAAGAACACCTCATATGGTCAGATAATTGTACGGGGCAGTTAAAAAATGCTAGAATGTTCTATTGTGGTTAAGTAGGGTTTCACAAGAGACAATGTCCAACATATATGGAGTTTTTAAAGCTAGGCATGGTAAAGGAGAACATGATGGAGCTGGTGTGTGTGTCAAAATATTTTTTGCTAGAGAACAATTAAAATTTGAGGATTCAGTAAAATTTAAAAATGCACATGATATTGTGGATTGGTGTAATAGAAGATTATCTGCACCTAGTTCGAGTGATTACTCTACAATTCATCGATTCTTTTAGTTGGTGGAAGAAGAAAACATTGTATCTAGAGTTGATTGTGAGACAATTAGTGGATCTACTAAATGGCATTCATTTAGGAGTGCAACAACAAGCACATGGACTATTTGGACAAGGGATCTTGCATGTTTTTTTCTAGTTTTGTATCTCAGGAGATTGGGAAGCATGTGAAAATACATAATGGGTTGAATAGTGGGAGCAAAGATCGTTGACACCTATAGAAGCACATAATCAATATGAAAGAACTATTGAAGAAAATGATCAATTGTTTGCATCTGGAGATTATGATCGTGTTTCAGACCTTGTACAAGAAGGTAATTTTAATTGGTATTTATTTCATTTTATTTTGCTTTATTAAGTTATTTTTTTAATACTAAATTAGTTATATGGATATGCACAAGTTATTAAATCAAATTTTTGTTAGGGGACATGTATGCAGTTATTGCACCTAAGGGAATGAAGAGCAAACAGAGATATTAGTTATTTTCGTTATTAATGGAAACTAAACATAATTTGTTAACACCTCAAGAAGATGATGATGGCTTTCATTATCCAACAGGTACGGTGATCCCCTTAAGACACCTCCTTAAGCAAATTTTGATAACAAGTTTTAGATCCCCTTAAGCAATTTTTAGAACAAGTCTTTGATCCCCTTAAGTAAATTTTGAGAAGTTATTTGATGGTGGTTTTTTTACATTTTTTCCAATAGGATCGGTGGTGGTTGTTG
>VDFB02167831.1:0-11789 GCA_007258455.2 Sequoia sempervirens
CGCATGATTTTGACGATTTGGATATGGACATGTGGTATCAGTGCTCTATTTGGGATTTTTGCTAAAAACCAAGCGAAGGTTGATTGATCAGGTCAATGGATTAATGATGATGATGATAACATTGTTGAGGATACACAACAATGCAAGGATTGGATTGATTAGGATTGATGGCGATAACATTGTTGAGGATGCACAACAATGCAAGGATAGTGTTAAGAAACACAATGATTAGGATGGATATACCAAGATGATGGATTGATTAGATTTTGATCGATCAGGATTGATGAAGCTTGATTTTGGAACAAAATTTGTTTGAATGATTTGATGTGACGTTTGAAGGGAAAACTAGATGCGACTGATAGTGATTGTTTTGATTGATGTTCAATGAAAGATGAAGCTTGATAAGGAACATCTTTTTTGTTAAAATATGCCATGGGCTAGTGATTTGGATTTTTTTCTCACAAATGCTTTGACCAAGTTTATTTCATGCTTTCCAATGTTCGGATCACCACATAAGTTGGAGGATATAGATCAAGATTTATTCCCAAAGCAAGATGTAAATATCTGCCCCCAATGTCTAGCAAATGTATGGAATGTGATGGGTGGATGCTTGGATAAGTGTATGGATTGATGGATATGGTAAGCATGCAAAGGATGCCAAGGATTATCTTGTGATAAGATAAGGTGTTTAGATAAAGAATGCTCATTGGATAATGCTTCATAGCTCAGATAATATTGCAAAGGATAGGATCAATGAAAGTGGCCCATGTCAAGATGTTTTACCATAAGCAAGCATAAAGTGTGCCCCAAAATTCATCAAGATCAAGATAACTAAGATGATGGATGCAGATGGATACAGATGGATTGGATAACTGGTTCATGAATGAATGGATTTATTATGGATATTATGGATGGAATGTTTGCTTTATTGTGGATGGGATGAGATGCTTTCATCTGAACCGACGCACATAGATGCTCAATTCTACACATAACGCCTTTTTGCCAGGTTTTCATCATGGTACTTGCCCAAAGCGCCACCGAAGTGGTTTTCACTAGAGGACAATTTTTTATTTTTACTGTTTTCAATCCTTTCTAATTTTTTGATTTCATTTTTTTTACTTTTATTTTAAATTTAAAGATTCATGTTGAATCACAAGGTGTTTCGACATATATTCCCTTGTCATAATGTGCCATCGATATCCTAATGGAAGAAGTTACTTTCCTAAGATATGTGCACTTGAATGCAGCCCTTTATACCCCATCCGCTTCACGATACCAGAATTAATCGCCTTTGTGCACACATTGGCGGTGCCTCGTAATCCTTATGATGCAGCGTCGCTACAATACATGGTCACTTTGAGTAACTGGATATCATGAGTGGAGGCGGGATGGAGTGTGTTTAGGATAAGAGATGATTAGGTTGATAGTTTGAACCTTTGACTTCCAAACTTGGGAAGATGAGCAATGATGGGTGGATATGAAAGTGTGTGGAATTAGGGATAACCGGCTTGATATACTTTGTACCACTCTTGAAAAGACTGCTTTTGTGGGACATCTTTGATGGATATTTTTCCTTTTTATTTTTCCCCATAGTTTCTTTGACTGATGGAGCTTGATAGGGATGATCTTTCTTTGTATGTTTTGGTATCCATGTGTATTTGATTTGTCCATTATGCTTTTTAGCTTCTTTTGCTTTGATAACATTCTTTGTACTTTGATTCAAATATTTCCTTTGATTTTGGTCCCAATTCGTGGATGGGGTGATGGGTGGATGAATATTCATGGTGTGGCTGGTTGTAGTATTGACACTAGTTTCATCACAAGGACTCTTCGTGCTCCCTACATTGACATTTGCTTGAGACAAAGTTGCCCCTAGTATGGTGGTAGTAGTACCTTCATGCTTTGATTCTGCTTGTTCTGAGAGCTCTTGTTTAGAATTCATTCTTTGATAATTGACCACTGCAGATTATGTTATTAGAATTTGTTTTTCTGCTAACTTTAGAATTTCCTGTTGGGTATCTTTATTCATGATTTCCTTAGTCTGAAGTTGGGATATATCTGATCCTGATGTTGATAACTCCGTTTGACTATAGGAGTTAATAATCTGCTCTTTTATGTAACAACATTTTGTTCTAGATGAAGATCATCTACGTGTCCATCCATAGAAAGAATCTCATGGGTAGATGGAGGAGTATGTGCTACATGGATATGATCATCTTGCATAGATAAGAGAGTGCCCATTAGATTATTGTAGTATCTTGAAGATACAAATTCTTGATCTTGGATGATTTCAGAGTTGCTATTGACATGCTTTGGATCAAGTTCCTGACATGGATTAGTTTCAAAGGATGGATTGCTTACAAAGGGTTCTTGGATGTTGTCATTAGGAATGGGAAATGGCTCAATATCCTCAAGTGTTGAGGTCAGGGTTCCTTCAGTATTTGTACCCATGAAGTTGAAGGATGTCAACATGTCTTGGAAAGGACCACTACTAGACTTTGGTGAAAGATGTTGATCTTGCTTTGGGATAAATTCTTGAGATATGTCCTCTAACTCATAAGGAAATTTAGAGACATTTTCGACATGATCATTGGTCAACGGATCATTCATTATTTCAATAGGATCAAATAATCCTAACACTCCTTGAAAGAGATCACTAAAAAGTGGCTCTTGATGTATGCTGAGTTGATCATCGGATGGGGTGGAAACATCTTCAAGGTGCTCATTGATGGAGAGATCTTGATCTTTATTTTTTGGAAAATGTGGTGAAGGGATTTCCAATGTTTTCAACCATAAGGTCAAATGATGTTGACATTTCTTGAATTGGATCATTGTTGGTTGGTGGATTTTCACATTTTTTGATTTGATCTTTAGACGAGATAGAAAAATCTTCAATGTGCTCTTGGATGGATAGATCTTGACCATTTCTCTCAACAGTTCTCATTTTTTGTGTTTGTGCTTGTTTTTGTTGGGTATCTTAAGAGGCTTGGGAAGCTTGGGTAGCTTGAGCATATTGGGTAGCTTGAGCAGCTTGTGGAACCACCTGATATTGTTGAAGTGCTTGTTGGTAGGCTTGATGTGCTTTTAGTGCAATGTTACGATATTGACTTATTTCACTTGGTTTTGGTGGTAGTGGTGGTGTATTTGGAATCGTGTTGGATGTAGTGACAAGTGGTTGAGATACACTTGGAGTGATCATGGTAGTGAGGGGTTGAGATATGATGGGTGTGCTAGGGGTTGGTGGAGTGATTGAGGTGATAGGAATGGTTGAAGGGATAGTGATGGTTGGAATGTCCAAGGTGATAGGTCTTTGGGAGATCAAATTTTGATTGGTTGGGATCAATATTGTTGCTTGATTGAATACCATTTTTTGGTGTGATGTCGATGGTATATTAAAAGGATTTGATGTGATAGCTTGGTTGGTGTTGGGTGGATTGATTTGGATGGAGTGATTGGTGTTAGGTAAAGGGGGAAGCCCTAAACTAAGGAATGATATAGGTAATGGTGGTGGAGATTTCCCTTGGCGCAATGACTCAACTATTTTGGTAAGTGTAGCAATTTGATCTCGCCAAATTTGTTCTTGATTTCGATCATGGCTCCCTTTATATAGTTGATTTGGTTTGTGTTTAAGTAGATTTGGAGTGTGTACTTGTGTTTTGATTTTGGACAATGTACGATTTGGGATGTACTCAAAATTGGCATGATAGGTTGAATTTGACCATTGTTGATGTTTGGAATATTTGTATGATTTGCAAATGTATTTATCCCAAATTTTGTCGGATTCATGTTTCAAACACTTGTACTTGGTACCTTCTCATTTGGCTTGTAGGGATTTGATGGGATGATGTTATTAATTTGAAGGCTCATGCTTTGATTGTTTGGTTGAAAGACTTGTAGGTTTGGATTTAGATCTACCATTGGAAAAGGTGTTCCAAACTCTTGATTGGGCATACTCACATTTGTACCATTGAAGTTTGTAGAAGGTAATGATCCCATGTATGGATTGTATAGATGTGAGTGTTGATAATCGATTGGTGTTGTAAGGCTTTGAAAGTTCATTTGATTTGGATTACTCATGATGTATGTGTATGCATGTAAAAATGGTCAACATTATAATAAGTCTGGTAATTAATTAAATACAATTATTTAATTAATCTCCTAAAGTCATCTACATATAAATAAATTTAATTATTTATTTATATTGTTCATTAATTAAATAAAGAGCTTTATTTAATTAATTATCATCTCCTATATTCCTCTTAATTAAATTAAATAATTACGATTATTTATTTTAATTATCATATTATTCTAAGTTTGAATATTTATATTCAAAATAGAATATTCCTCTTCATCTCATAGTTAAATTAAATATTTTAAATATTTAATTTAATGCCTTCTAAATCCATCTCTCTCACATAATTAAATATTACTTATTTAATTATGCGGCCTTCTAATCTCATCTTCACACATAATTAAATATTGCTTATTTAATTATGCAAATTTCTAATCTCATCTTCACATATAATTAAGTAACTTTACTTATTTAATTATGAAAATTCATTTTAACTCATCCTTCAAAACAGAAACCTTCCTTTAGATCTGAATGGAAAAAATTGAAAAAGAGGAAACCTTCTATCTATCTCTCAACTTTCGAAAATCCTATACCGTTCATCTTACCAGACTGAATCTCAACCATTGATCTTTGCCAACTAAGCTTTTGCATTCGAAAATCTATAAATCTAACCTTTCACAAGCCATTTGGATCGGATCTTCTTCAGACATCCGCATTCTGCCAAAATCATTCCTCAATCTTTCAATCCATCTCCATCATTCTTCATCATTGCGTCGTTATGCTGCTGAAGTGAACAACCAACATTCCTCCATCATCAACCTTCAAAATCTCGCATTCTTGGTATAATATGCATTTATTTTTAAATCTCGTTCTTTAGTAGTCATTTTGTGGAGCTTAGCATACAAATCGGAGAGCTTTGGCAAAAATATTGGAGATAGAGGACAATGGGACGTCTTCAAAGGAGCTGCTGCATTGAGAGTTTGCTTTACTTTGTTTAATCAGTTTTCCTTTGATTTAAAGTTTCATTGGTGTGCTTGAATAGTATTTATCTCATTTTAATACGCACATATTTTCGATCACACATTTTTGGCGCCCACCGTGGGGCTTTGCCCCGTTTTTAATATCTACTTGCAGATTTTTTTGATTTTTTTGATGCAGATCTGACAGTTTTTGGACAAAACTGCAAGTTTTACCAATTTCTTCATATCTTCTACACAGTGGCTAATTTTTCTACAATATTTTTACAAAGTCTTTGGCATCATCTCAAGAGGCTACAGTAAAAAAATTGAGGGTGTATCATTGTTTTTGTAGAAGTTATCGTAATTTTATGTTTTTTCATAAAATTGGTTTTCTGAATGCAAATCGGTGAATTTTTTAGATTTTTTTACATTTTCGGAAATTTCCTTAAATTCTAATGGGGGTCTGTGTTTTACAGATTTAATTTTAAGGTCAAAAACAATGCGAAAAAATCCGATCTTCATTTTCTGTGTGATTTCCATAAATCCGCGTTTCTGAGAGCAAAACAGAGAATTTTGCTGACTTCTTTACATTTCTGGAAAGCTCTCAGAAAATTAACAGGGATATCTTCTTTGAGTTTTTATTTTTCAGATCAATAAAATCGTCAAATAATAAAATCTAATTCGGCTATGTTAAAAACATGTATCTGAAATCGCAATTTTCTGATGAGTTTGTTTTTTTTTTCTTTTGCTGCATTATAATATTATTTTTTTTGATCTTGTAGGTGATCATAAGGAGCTCTAGTAGCAGCAATATCACTCACAACAATAATTTGGAAAGCGAGAATAACCAGGTGCACTCATTCCATCCTTAATCTCTTAATCTTGTTTGTCAAACATTTCAATTTGGGGCATAAAATTAATCATTGTTTGCAAACACATTTGGATTTGGGCTCTTAAAACGAATATTGTCTTCAATCACATATTGAAAATCTGGTCTAAAATTCACCACTGTCTTCCATCACATTTTGATTTGGGATTTAAAAAGAACAAGTGTTTGAACTTTTTTACACACGTTTCATTTCTAATCTAAGGGAAATTAATCATTGTGAGCGTGAGTCAAGTGCGTGTGTGATCACAAACACCTCACTTGATTTGCTTTTGTCAAACCCTTCATAGGAGGCCTGCTAGGGGATTTCATCACCCCTAGGGACGACCTCAATCGAAGTGTGAATCGAAAGACACGCTTGTTTGGAAGTTAAAATCTTATCACTCTTGGCTAAGCCCCAAAGAACTTTATACCTTTGGGAAGTGAAGGTGAAGGGTGGGTTACCCCTTTCTCCCGGCTGTGTGGCAGGATTTTTTCTTTCAAATCATCCTTAGTCAACCTTGTTCAAATTAGTTTGAAACCTAATTGGCCATACCCACTTGACTAGTTCTAGGACTTGTTGATGTGTCTTCTTTAAGTGTGTGCTTAATAATCACATTCATAAAAATTCAAAAATTCAAACTTGCTTATGTGTCTTGCGTGTGTGATTCATATGTGTGCATGTGTGATCATTCATTTAAACATTGCCAAATCAAGCTAAACACCAAACACATAAAGACAAGTCACTTTACATGTTCTTCCAACACATTCACATCCTATCCATTTCATCCTAATCAAACCAAGTCATCCAATCTAATCATTCTACATCATCACCATCACCACTTGTCAAAATGGTCATAATCATAAACAAGCCCAATCCTAATCACAAGCCCAAAATCATAATCCAAGGGGGCTATCCCTCTAGGCCAAATCATGAGACAAAACCTAAGCCTGAGATCATCATTCAAGGAGTCCCTTTCTCTAGATCAAATCATGAAACAAAACCAAAACATAGAATCAGACTTCGAGGGGCTTCTCCTACCACCTCTAATAATGACATGAACGATGTTGCATACTTTGAGGAACAAATCGATGTGCAAGAGCTTACACACATGTGTGACACCATGCCCACATTGGAAAACAAAGACCTAACATCTCAACTTCAAAACCTCCTTCAAACACTTCACCAAATACCCAAACCCCTAGACCATCAAACAATACAAATCCTTCAAACTCTCTTCCAAGATTTTCAACAAATCAAATCACCTCAAATCCAACACCTCCTAGCTCAAGCCAATCAATTCATTGCCACTTGTCAAATTCAACAACCACAACATCATCCCCTATCCATTCATTATCAACCAATGCCACCTCAACCTGATGTTTCATCTCCTTCCACATCATACCAATCTTATCCATCCACTTCTTCATGTGTCAATGCCACATCAACCTATCAAGACACATCACAACAAACACATGTGACTTTAAGTTCTACCTGGCAACATGGTCAAAATTCTTCATGTTCTAATGCAACCATTGACAAGGGGAATACCAATCTAGCACATGCACCCTATAACTTTATCATACCCTCGTCCAATCAAAATCAAAATCCCAAGCCAACACCTTCCACCCCTACACCTCCAAAGGATGTGACCCAAGGGCTACAAGCAAGGAATCAAATGTCTCCATGTCATCCAACTTATATTCTTGAACATACAAAAGAGTCATCAAACATCATGCCAAATCCTTTAAGCCAACCATGTCATCCACAATCCCTTGATCCAATTCAAGAGTCATCCCCTTCCACCTCCATTCCAATAAGTCATGAGGTATGTCAAGAGCACAACCCTAAACATGAGGAAACATTACCCCCTCATCCACATAAAGATCAACACCCTCCCAATGATTCCATTCATAAGATACCTAATACTGTTCAAGATCAATCTTCCATCTTTGATCAAGACCCCTTTTATGATCAAGAAGACCATGATGATCCTCTTAGCCAACTTTATGCATTCCATGGTCAAGAGCTTTCCACCTCACCCATCCATGATACACAAACATTCACCTCCCTTAATGAGACATATGCCTCCCAAGCACACATAGAAGATCAAACAAATACATTGGATCTAAGTGAACACAATGCTAATCAAGATCCTAATGATCCCCCATCACCCATTATTGACCCCATTGCAAGCCCTCCATCATATCCTATTGGTTTTTCTACCCTCATTCATGAATGTTCCTCCTTCGAACAACAACCATTATCTTCTCCATCCAATAAGGAACTCATGTCTAGTGTTTCACCTACACCTGGTTCCATTGTCCATTGCACACTCCAAAACATGAACCACCAAGGTAAAATTCTAGACCTTCATGAACAAAGTATTTTGGATCCCATCCATGTCAAAGTCCCTCCACGCTCTTATGGCCTTGGACATACACCCCAAGGACAACAACCTAAAGATGTTGGTACTTCCTCCATGCATCCCAAGTCCACTTTCCATCATAAAGCCTATCATATGCCTAAAACATATGTTGCCATTCCACCTCCATCATCCTACAAATGTCAAAAGCATGTGACCATACACCTTCCACCATCAACTCTACCACCATTGCTTCCAACTCCTAATATCCCACCATCAAATTTACCACCATTACTACCAACACCTAATATCCCTACCATTCAATCCTCTTATCCCTCCATCCATAAATACCCTAAAATTCCTAATCATGACCAACAAATGCACACATTGTATAAACATGAAGCTTCCACCCATTCCACCATATCCATGGGATTCAAAAGAAAGAATTTCAATGCCTCTACCTATAAAGTCAAAAATCCTAAGGGTTCTCATGCCTTAGGACATCAATACAAAAATTCAAATCAAAATACATCCAAAAAGGAATATAAGCCCATACCTCCAAAAGTAAAGACCAAAACTAAAATGGTTTGGGTACCTAAGAAAAAAGAAATCAAGTTAAATGAGGCATCCACATCACAAAAATCCCAACCATACACTTCCATCCCACATTCTCATTCCATTCAAAAGTCTCAAATTCCTAAAACCCACAAGCAAAATAAAAATCATAACAATACTAAATCTATGTGGGTACCAAAAACACTTCATCCACCACCTCCTAAGAAAACATCTCCATTGCTTCCTACACCCCATCCACATCAAAAGCTTCAACGTTTATCACAGTGTGTGCAACCATTGGTCATGGTTCCCTTCCATTTCACAACAATCCCACATACCTCCACCTCCCCATCCTTCAACTACTATCCTACATATCTTCCCGATCACCTTCCTATGGTCCATGCTTTTGCATAAACCTTTCACTCATCTTTGGCATAAGTCCTATATAATCCCTATCATCTCCCCTACATAATCTGCATCATAATCCACTATTCCCCATCCATTCTTACATAAGGCATCATAATCCATCATCTACCTACTCCATCTCACACTCATGCAATTCCCTACCAACATCTATGAGCATAATGACACTTGACATGGTCCATGCAATGACATCCATCCCTAGCGGGACTATCAACTTTCATGCAACTAGACACTTGAGTCCCTCCTATCCATATTCCCCTTCTCCTATCCAAAAGTTGAAAATTCAAAAGAAAGAAAAAGAAAAAGAAAAGAAAAAAAAAGTAAAGAGAAATCCCTTCGTCCAATGGTGAAAACCTGGTAAACAGGCGCCTTGGATAAGTACCATGATGAAAACCTAGCAAATAGGCGTCATGTGTAGGTTGATCTTCTATGTCACTTACACTTGAGGGCACAATGTCTTATCTATCCAACCTATCATTTTCATGTCATATCATTTCCATCCTACCTACCATTTTTAGCCATCATCCATACCTATCATATTGAGTCCATTCATCCACCCTTCTTCTTTTGATCTTGATTAAGATATAGGGGAAAAATGTTGAAACATGTCTTGGGTATCTCTTGATATACCTCATCCTTCCAAACAAGCCTATCATTATCCTATTGTCATAAGATTTGTCATAAAAAAATCCTAAGTATTGTACCTAGAATGGGGCATGTTATTCCTATGCAACATAGTCTTTGGAAATCACATCCTTTCTCTCCTATAATTATTACATCCTTACCATCCATCCATCTATCATGGGCATTTTATCCTTATCATCAATCCATCTATCTCCTTGCACTGGAGCTTGGTTTTCCCTTGTCATTGGTATCTGCTTCTAAAAGGCTACTCAAATTTTCATCCTTTACGGCCCGTCAAAACATTTCCAAAATCAAAAAATCAAAACATTTCAAAATCCAAAAAATGCAGAAAACATTTCAAAAATCCAAAAAATCAAAACATTTCAAAAAATCAAAAAAATCAAAACATTTCAAAATCCAAAAAATCATAAAAATGTCAAAATCCAAAAAAATCAAATATCAACAAAATCCAAACAATAAAATCAATCCATCATCTCAAATTCAAATCAATCCAATCATTCAACCATTCAACGAAATCAATCATCTTCATCAAAACCATTTCATCCAATCAACTCAATTAAATGAATCCAAGCAATAATCCAAATACAAGTCAATCCTTAATCCATACCAATCAAGTCAATGAATTTTGTCAAATTATCCAATCACATCCTTTGGTCTTGATCCTAATCTTGTCGTAAACCAAATCAAAGTCAATCAATCAATTATCATCATCCTTGTGTTGCTCTAGGGACATGCCGCTCCCCACAATGACAACACTATCAACATCATCAATCAATCAATCAATCAACGGGTTACAGCTTGACGGGGGCAATTCCTTGTTTGTTTTTGTATCATTTGTGAATGCTTGCTTGCTTGCTTGTGTGTGTTATCATTTTATGCTTGCATTTGTATCCAAATCGATATCGGAAATTTCCAACTAGTAATTCCTTATCTCTTGTAGTAATGTTGAGGCGTAGCTTTTGCACTATCCTTTGCATCTAAGGTCATATCATACCTTTTGTGCATTAGGAATTTAATGCTCTAAGTCTACTTCCTCATACATCTAGAAAAGGTTGTATTACGTCGGGGCACGAGACACATCATCACCTTGGTCCTTATATCTTGGTGCATAACATCTAGTGCTAAATCAAACATCATGGTTGCTCATCTTTCATTGCAGCATAACGTATCATTCATCTCCTTCATCCACTTTCTATCTTGCATCATCCTATCTATCCTTATCATTTCATTTCGAGAGCCTACTCGTGTTTGTTCAACCCGCCTATCCTCTCGAGGGGGCATCATCATTCCATCATCCTATCTTTCTATCATTATCCATTCTTCTCTATCCATACCTTAACTTCTTTGAAATGATGTTACTCGACAAAAAAATATCATCATCTCGAACATCATCTCAAAGAGGGGCAAAATGTATGCACGTAAAAATGGTCAATGTTAATCAAGCTTATTAATTAAATAAATATAAATTATTTAATTAATCTCCTAAAGTCGTCTACATATAAATAAATTTAATTATTTATTTATATTGTTCATTTTTATAATTCTTCTATCTTAATTAAATAAATAATTTTATTTAATTAAGTATCATCTCCTATATTCCTCTTAATTAAATTAAATAATTACGATTATTTATTTTAATTATCATATTATTCTAAGTTTGAATATTTATATTCAAAAATGGAATATTCCTCCTCTTCATCTCATAGTTAAATTAAATATTTTAAATATTTAATTTAATGCCTTCTAAATCCATCTCTCTCACATAATTAAATATTGCTTATTTAATTATGCGGCCTTCTAATCTCATCTTCACACATAATTAAATATTGCTTATTTAATTATGCAAATTTCTAATCTCATCTTCACATATAATTAAGTTTACTTATTTAATTATGAAAATTCAT
>VDFB02167832.1:0-17363 GCA_007258455.2 Sequoia sempervirens
GAAATTATTTAATTTATGGAGGAATGTTGACTTATGAATTAAATAATGGTTTAATTCATAAAGGAGAATGAGACAAAAGACTTGATATTTATAATTATTTTAATTATTTATTTGGTGGGATGGAAAGTGGGATAAATGACTTTATTTGATTCAAGGATAAATGATAATGTTGGTAATCATAAATTTATTTAATTATTAGAGGGAATAAGAACTAATTAGTGACGTATTTCAATAAATAAATGTAATTTATTTATTTAAATAATCACGGAGGAATAATTATGACATGATTAGATAATTGAATTATGTAAGAGAGAAGCATGATTGTCATAGAAAGTATGGTTTGCAAGTTGAGGCCATTTTTATGTGTCTATAGTTTGCTTACATACATTTCATTTCTAAAGGGAAATTAACAACTGCGAGTGTGAATCAAGTGTGTGTGTCCTCCAAAACACCTCACTTGGTTTGCTTTCGTCATACCCTTCTTAGGAGGCCTACTTGGAGCACACACCCCTTTGAGGGATGACCTCAATCAAGGTGTGAATCAAAATACATGCCTCTTTGGGAGTTGAAATCTTATCACCCTTGGCTAAGCCCCAAAGAACTTTATACCTTTGGGAAGTGAAGGTGAAGGGTGGGTTACCCTTTTCTCCCGGCTATGTGGCAGGATTTTTCTTTCAAATCATCCTTAGTTAACCTTGTACATCCTAGCTTGATACCTAATTAGCCATACCCACTTGACTAACATTAGGCTTTTTGTTGTGTATGCACGTGTTTGCTTAATCACAACATCTAATCTTGAAACAAAAATTTATCATTGTGTTTGGTGTGTGTGTTCATGCATTTATATGTGAGATCTTGTGTTTAATATTTCCAGGGTCAAACTTTCAATAAACATTTTCCACATCATCCAATCTTTCCAAGCCAAATCTTCCTAGTCATTCAAAAACTTACATACTAATCATTTTAAATCATCATTTTATACCATGCTAACATTAGAAGACATAGCACAAAAGCTCGTTCACATACTTCACGAAGCTCAAACAAGACAATCACCTTTAAACCAACAAATCATTCAAGGAATCCATGACATGATCCAAAAAAGTCAAACAAACCAATCACCTCAAATGCAACATCTCATAGAAAAATCCCAATACCTCATGGCCACTTGTCAAATCCAACAAGCACAACATCAAGTCCAATCACCACATCAACAAATTTCACATCAATCCTATGTGTCACCTATATCATAATATCAACCTCACCCATACACATATCATCTTACCCTTTCATCAACCTATCACACCTCCTCTAATGTCAACTCTTATCCATATCAATCCACCTTTCAACATACATTAACCTATACAGCCCCTCCAGCATTATCACAACAACAAATCATACCACAACCAGTCCAAACACCATTCCAACCTCAACACATTCAACCACAATCCTATGTGTCACCTTCATCATCATTCCAACCTAGACCATATACCTATCATGTCAATGCCACATCAACATATCCACCTATATCACAACAAGAACATAGGATTCCAAGTCCACCTTGGCAACAAAATCAAGAGCCTTTCAATTCTCATGTTTTATTTGACAAGGGGAACTCCAATCTAGTTCATGCACCCTATAACTTTATCATACCACCATCCAATAAAATTCCTATCCCTAAGCCACCATGTCCTAGTCCTAATCCATTTTCCTCTCCACCTTCGAACCCATCAAACTCTTCATTACCCCCACCATAATCTAATCCTCCATCAAATCTACATCCTAAATTCAAAAAATTTAAGAAAAAACCTCCCAAATCCACCCATCCACCTACAAAGGATGTGAACCAAGGGATAATAGCAAGGAATCAAACATTTCCATGTCATGCAAATCATATGTTTGAACCTACCAAAGAGTCTTCAAACACCATGCCATCCTTACAACCCCACCATGTAGTCTCCCCCTTGAGCCTATTCAAGAGTCTCCCCCATTGATCCAAATTCAACCTCCATCATGTCTCCATGTTGTTGACCATATAGAACATGTTGATCCCATTCAAGAGTCATCCCCTTCCACTTCCATAAGAAAAATCAACCCAAGAGTTATATCAAGAGTCTACTCCCAAGTGTGTGGAAATATCGAGCCCTAGTCCTAATCAAGGTCAAACAACTTTCATCCAACCTATCCATAACCTGTATATTTTCTATGATCAAGATATTACCTATGAAGAAGCTATCTATGAGAAATTTGATCCTATATCTATACATGATCAAGATATCCCAAATGCACCTTCACCTATTCCTATCCATGATCCATCAACATCCACTTCCCTTGATGAGAAATATACCTCCCAAGCACACATAAAAGATCAAACAAATACCTTGGATCTAAGTGAACATAATGCTAATCAAGATCCTAATGATCCTCCATCACCCACTATTGACCCCATTGCAAGTCATCCATCATATCCTATTGGTCTTTCCACCCACATTCATTAATTTTCCTCCTTAGAACAACAACAACCATTATCTTCCCTTGCTTCATTTTCTCCATCCAATAAGGAATTCATGTCTAGTGTTCCACCTACACCTAGTCCCATTGTCCATTGCATACTCCAAAACATGAACCACCAAGGTAAAGTTTTAGACCTTCATGAACAAGGTATTTTGGACCCCATCCATGTCAAATTCCCTCCATGCTCATATGACCTTGGATACTCATCCCAAGGAAAAAAAGCTAAAGATGTTGGTACTTCCTTCATGCATCTTAAGTCCGCCTCCTTCCATCATAAATCCTATCATATGCCTAAAACATATATTTTCATCCCTCCTCCATAATCCTACAAATGTCAAAAGCATGTGACCATACACCTTCCACCATCAACTTTTCCACCATTACTTCCAACTCCTAATATCCCTCCATCGAATCTACCTGCATTACTCCCAACACCTAATATCTCCATTATACAATCCCCTTATCCACCCATCCATAATTTGGTGTTTTCCCAATACAACTAAGGAATCTCTAAAGAGTAGCCAACTGTTATGTTTAAGACCCTTAAAGTGAATGGCCAACTGACAAGATTCAGTCAAAGATTGAAATCTTCTACTCTTTAGGCTCTATGGGACCTAGGAGGGTGTTCCTTTTAGCATTTTATTTGACTATTTCAATAAATGGCATAGCAAATCACAGATCGGTTCATATATGGGGTAAACAACACAATTCACTCAAAGGTTGGCTAATATTTAAGCAAATATCCATCCATTTACTAGGAACATGGAAAGTATCTCACATGCATGCTTCATTGTAGATAATTTTAAAAGATTTGTATTCTAACCCTGAATCAACAGTTTGATATATTATTATCATTCAAAATACCAATACCAGGACAAACTAACTAGAGTCTTCATCGATCAGGAAATGGAGTCATACATATTACAACTTGTCATGCAAAAATTATTTAAACCTGATAATTATGGACTATTTCCATAAGAATTTGCATTATCGAAACTCTCTCCATATAATTCATCACTTCTTACCAAATTCTTAGTAAATCATCACAAGTTAATGACCTAATTTAAACATTTAATTGATTCATTAAACCATAGAAGAAATGAAGACATGCATTCAAATGAAACATCTGAAGATGAACCAAATATACTTGATATTATATTCAAAACTTGTGGAATGATCTACAGAGAAGAGTAGATAAAGTATGTATAGAATTTACTTTCAATTTCAGTAATTTCTACAAAACCATTTAAGATTTTCATATGCAAAATTCAGAGCCCAAGAAAATTCTACTATCCTATTTTCCAGTATTCTACTATTTTCTACCCCTTTTACATATCATACCTGAAGACTCAAAAAATGTTAGAACCCCTCACAAATGAGCCCTGAATTCCCTTTTATAGAAAAAGGGATCCAACAAGCTTTAGGCTCGAAATGCAGTTGCATTACAAAAATTTCATTTCACATCGCATTTCAGGTGCATTTCAAAATTCCCCACATGATAATTATATTGAAACGAGAAAAGCCAAAATTTCCATAGCCTCCATGAGGAAGAAGCAAAGTACCACCAAAATTTTCCTCAACCACCATGTAAGCAGTAAGACCAATGCCCATACTACCATGAGGGCACAAAATCAACATCCAACACCCCAAAAAGTGGCCACACACATAGAGAGAGAAAACAACCACCACAAAAATCATTTATCAACCCAAAAATCTTATTCACCACCACCTTTTCACTAACTAGAAGTCCTTTTACCAGCAACACACACACCACGATACACATGCCCACTTCATGTTGTGGCGAGGGTTGGGGATGAAACTTCAACCCCCTCCTCATCCTTTTCTCCCTTTAGCACGTCCCCATCACACCCGCTCAGAGTCTTCACCGCCATAGGCTAAACAAACAATACCTCAACTCCAGGAGATGGAGCCCCACCCAGGGTCTCGAGGTATTGACGATATCCAGAGTCTGTCTATGTCTCATTCTTTGATTAACTCTCTGTGATGTTGATGGGTGAATTCTATCTTCTGAAGGAGCCACGACCATACCAGAGCTTGCACTAAACTCTGCTAGAAGTCCCAACAGTCTCTTCTCCTTTTGCTTCCCCTGCCTTCGAACTCTAAGCCTAGCCTCTCAAACGATAGCTGCATCTGGTAGCAATAAGCACAAAATCCTTTCCCTAGACATCCTCACAAGTGCATTGCTTTTCTTCCAGGTCCTCATCATGGGACCTTTGTGAGCTTAGTTGGGAAGACCTCCGTACCGGAACCAACGAAACACCAGGATTTCTCATTCTACTACATGAAAGTATACACTCGAACTTCGACTATCTGCATAAACTTGAAGACTTGACAATTAATTGCTATGGTGAAAATAGCAACTCGCTACTTCTATTTATTTAGCAATGTGATGATATCAACCATGAATGCTGAATGAAAAACACATGTGCAAACTGGGAAATTCATTGGCATGCGTACTGCCACCATTTAATTCCCAAGTGCATGGAAATATGTAGATTGCACTTCATGATTGCTAGCAATTAAGTCTCCACATGCATGGAGATCAATTTGATTGCACCCGTAGAGAGTATATCATTAATTCCCATTGGTTGCAAAATGAAATGACTATCACGTGTCATTTTATCAACTTTGAATATCGATCGTTGATCTCACGATGAGATGGAAGATCGGATGACTCCATTTAGGTTGACAAGGTTTGAAATCTAGCAGTGCTTTGTTGATTTGTAACCCACCTCAGATGGCAACTTCTCCATTAGCGAGCCCCAACTTCTCAATATGATCTTGATGGTCTTGTGGCTTTGAACAAGCATTCACTTCCTCCTCGCGAGCCAGCGAGGGAATGGTGGAGATTATCCTTGACATGTGATCTTGACTGGTGGTTTAAAAACATGGGTCATGAGCTTGATAGTGGATATTGGGCACCACGTCCATATGAAGACACGTGTCTTTATTTTGTTGTTCTTGCACTGCATAACTGGCCGACATTTATCACCCGTGAGCTAGCGGGGTATGGTCAGGATCTCTTCCCATAGCCTCAAATCTCAAAACCTATACACACAAGGTTAGCATTTAGTAAAGGGCCTTTTTTAGGCCGATGGTGACCTGACCCTCATAGGATGATGAATTAAGCTAAGATCATTAGGGAAAATTGAAACTCGACTTTAGGAAATAGCTAAGGTCGATGGGCCGACTAGGTGATTGACACTCTTAACCAAAAGGGTCGGTAGGAAAATGCATATGATGGCTCAAGTGATAACTCAAAGAACCAGAAACTAGCAGGGAAGGTCAATGCAATATTAGAAGACTTGAATGCTTTATAGAGAAAAACCCTACTCACATATGGGGACAAGGGTTTTATGTGCCAAAAGGGTCTATGGATTGCTTAAAAATTGGAATTTTTTTATAAACTCCATCAGTGGCTCATGCTTGGGGACATATACCCCTAGTGGGTATAGTGAGAATTTGAATCTCAAGTTGAAGAAGACCAAGGTAGAAGACCAAAACCTAGGATCTTGCCCGGACAAGGAAAGAAGACAAAACAAAAAGAAAACACCAGACCAACCTATGTACACTATTTACAAAATATACATTACAATTTACTTCAGTAAATTGGAGGCCCTCGCTCCCCAAAATTTAGGGACAATTATTTCCTCTATTGAACACTTTGGCCTGTTTTACTGGTAATGGATCCATATAAACATTATACAATTCCAAGCTACTAGCATCAACATAATCAACACTGCCCATGGCATTTGATATAACATTGCTACATTTATCCTTCCCAGCCATAGGTTCATCAACTTGGAGTGGGAAGATGAAACCCTCATACTCCACATTGTCATGAAGTGTAGAATCACATTCCATTCTCATTAAACTTAAAAGCATCATAAGCATTTTGGCTTATATCTGGCCAATCTTTTATAAGATCAGAAAAAAGGAAACCATGATCAGGAAAATCCTTAATCTTTTTGTCACAAGTGTTGTCTTCATGAGATGAAAGAAGTTCCATGATAAGGTCCATAAGAAAGGGAGCATCTGCAAAGAATTCCATTGCAACTTCATATTGACTTGTATCATTCCCCTAGTTACACATTCCTTTGAATTGCTCCTCGCATGGATGGAATAATCCTGCAATACTAACATATTCTACATAATCATCAAGTAATTCCTTCTCCTCAGCATAAAATAATGTTGTATGAATGTCCATGCTTTGATCCTAATTTACCTCTTGGTCTCCTAAAAGTGGACTTCCTTTTATGTCAAGGAAAATATCATCATGTGGAACATGAATAGCTCACATTTCAATTATCTTTTCAAGTACACATCCATTCACCATAGGAAAATTAATACAATCATCTACATCCCTTTTTACATCCCTACTACATTCAAAGCTGACATCATAATCTTGAACTTCTTTATCATGTGAGCTATTGTCACATTTAGACTCCAACAAGTCTAAGGCATTCTCTTGATACTTATCAAGCACAATCTGCTCAATCACATGTTGGGAAGCTAATTCACCAGTGTTTGTGTCTTCATATCCTCCATTTAACTGGGAGATCATCAAGTTAGGGGTGACATTTTCAAAGGAAAAGTTGCCAACACTTATATCACCTTGAATTTTGTTTGTTTCATCGATGACACATCCACTAGTAACACTTGTTAAATACTCATCAGGGGTATCTTCAAAAATAGGATTTTTTCTATAACAATAAGGATTATCATTTATAAACTCACTATCTAATGAAGGTTCATAAAATAAAGGATTTTTCCATACCTTCATGCTAATTGGATGTATCTCATCTTCATTAGTATCAGGATTCCAACAATTCTGATCATCAGTGCATTCAAATTCAATGTAGTCACTTGAAGAACATAGAGAATCATTCTCAATATCCTCATTATTTACACTCACAATAATTGATCCACATTCAGTGATTTTTTCACATGAGGAGTACTGATCATTGCCTAGGAAATGCACACCCTCAAGGCTGTTAACATATCCCCTACTAGAAGCAAGGGAATCCATCTCCACTTCATAATAAGAATCATATTCAATAGAAGAATTTCCAAATTCTATGTCATCACTTTGATTCCTCATTTGTGCCATCTCATTGAAACCAAGTGGATTCCCCTCACAGACTGGGGTATGATGAGTATTGGCTGAATCAGTTTGTTAGGTTTCACCATGTACTTCTTGTGTTTGCTCATAGCTTATGACATCCCAAGGAAGATAATTAGGTATTACCTCATTGTCCTCACACTCTATCTCTTCATCCTCATCATTTCTACAGGCACTTTCTTTTATGTTGCTTGTAAAATAACAACATTCAAAAGTTAGTTGCCCAAACTCTGTTGCTTCTCATTGATGTGTCAATCTTAGTCTTTGATCCTCCTCATTGTGGAAATTATTGCCTACATTTTGGGAAATAGCTAGGGGCATATGACCATGCTCAATTTCTTCCACAGTATTTATCCAATATACTACTTGATCCAAGCTATGAGGCTTCTGATTCTCAGACCACTAGCTTGATCCTGATATGTAAGCTTCACAAAACAAATTGATGCACATTAAATCACTAGGCCTGAAACTCTTGTGTATCTCCATTAGAACATCCAAGAATCTTGAAAACAAGTCATATGGTGACTCATTCACATGTCTCTTCATTTCATACAACTTTTTAACAAAGAAAACCAAGTCATCCTTCCCCGTCCTTGGTTGGTGTGAGGTTGATGTTTGCTTATGTTCTACACCTAGTGGGAGTAATGCAGATGCAACATCTGTGGGCTCCTTTTCTTGACAAACATCTTTACTTCCTAACTAGTTTGGCTCACTAGCCTAAATACTATTAGAACTACTAAGTATAGAAATCGCAGGTCCTCTCATGATTGAGTATTTCAAATTATTCTCAGTGTTCATTGAGTCTTGGTAATCTTGTTGTAAGGTGGCATGCTCTTTATCTCTTAACAAGAAGCTCATCTTACTATCAAATGATCCCAAATATACAACCAAACACTCTGCATCATTTGGTATCATGTTCTCAGGGATTTCCCTTATGACCTTGGAAAATCTAAGGTTGAAAGTAGGGACCAATTCCCCCTTATCCCTAGAAATCTCCATTAAATTATTTCTTGCAACACTTGGGTTTATCCTTTCACCAAATTGGTCCATGAAGGTTTCCTTAAGTTCATTCCAATAATGTACAGAAGAAGAAGGCAGAAAAGAGAACCAGTCTCTTGCATCTCCTTTCATAGATTGGACAAATAGCTTCATAACCACATCTTCACAATCTATCTCATAATCACCCATCACATCAGCAAATTCTTGCACATGCCTACTTACTAACTCTAACTTGTCACCACTGAATCTTGGTATTTTGTCCCTGACTTTGGGTGGTACCATATTTGGGTAGCCACAGATGTTGTCAAAGCTAATTTCCTTATACATGTATTAGTACTGAAATTGCTTTCGTGAGACAATGACTATTCACCTTGCATGTCCTTTTCCATATTTGTGCCAGATGACGTGAATTGATAACCTGTCCTTAGTTATTGAAAAGGAATTTAGAATACTCTAGGAAAACATACATTATTATCCCAATTCCTTTCACAAAAGATGATCCCAAGCTTCTAACATTTGTACTTCTTACAAATGCTACCTAAGATCTAACAATTTGACATGTTCTTTTCATCACTATGCAGGAATTTAACTCGTACATAAAAGCATGCTAAAATATTACTATCATTCCCTCATCTAGTTCTAATTCACTCATTAGGGAATCATTTACATCTCCATCATGAGAAATTTATCTTGATTTACCAAAAATACGCTTCTATTTCTTCAAATTATATCAAAATACCTAGTAATTTGCAGCATGTGACTATCCTTTGCCTTGTAAGTTGCGGATCCCATCAACTAATGTATACTTTGATAGGTTCTTTGAATTAGAGTCGCTACCTCCTTTCGAAGGAATGAACTTCAAGTAAGATGAAGTTTCTTTGTAAGTAGTACACATTTTGGGCTATCTTCCACAACAGAGTCATGCTCGGATCCTTCAGTCTTTGCTGCACTCAAAATATTCACTAGGTTCTATAATTTGTTGTTATCCAATCAAGATGTTTAGGTTCGCTTCACCCTTTGACTTTGCATTTTTTATCTACATTTGGAGAATGAGAATCTCCCCAGTAAAGTCACCATTCTGTTGGTGTTTTCCCAATACACCTAAGGAATCTCTAAAGAGTAGTCAACTCTTATGTTTAAGACCCTTAAAGCGAATGGCCAGCTGACAAGATTTAGTCGAAGATTGAAATCTCCTACTCTTCAGGCTCTGTGGGATCTAGGAGGGTGTTGATTTTAGCATTTTATTTGACTATTTCAATAAATGACATAGCAAATCACAGATTGGTTCCTATAAGGGGTAAACAACACAATTCACTCAAAGGTTGGCTAATATTTAAGAAAATATCCATCCATTTACTAGGAACATGGAAATATCTCACATACATAATTCATTGTAGATAATTTTAAAAGATTTGTATTCTAACCCTAAATCAACAGTCTTATATATTATTATCATTCAAAAGACCAATACCAAGACAAACAGACTAGTGTCTTCATTGATCGGGCAATGGAGTCATACATATTACAACCTGTCATGTAGAAATTCTTTAAACCTGATAATTATGGACTATTTCCACAAGAAGCTACATTATGGAAACTCTTTGCATATAATTCATCACTTCTTACCAAATTCTCAGTAAATCATCATAAGTTCATGACCTCATTTAAACATTTAATTGATTCATTAAAGCAAAGAAGAAATGAAGACATGCATCTAAATGAAACATCTGAAGATGAACCAAATATGCTTGATATTATATTCAAAACTTGTGGAATGATCTACAAAGAAGAGTAGATAAACAATTTATGGAATTTACTTTCGATATCAGTAATTTCTACAAAACCATTTAAGATTTTCATATGCAAAATTCAGAGCCCAAGAAAATTCTACTATCCTATTTTTCAGTATTCTACTATTTTCTACCCCTTTTACATATCAGACCTGAAGACTTCAAAAATTTTAGAACCCCCTGCAAATGAGCCCTGAATTCCCTTTTATAGAACAAGGGAGCCAACAAGCTTCAGGCTCAAAATGTAGTTGCATTACAAAAATTTCATTTCACATCACATTTCAGTTGCATTTCAAAATTCCCCATATGATAATTTTGTTGAAATTGGGAAAGCCAAAATTACTACAGCCGCCATGAGGAAGAAGCAAAGTATTGCCAAAATTTTCTTCGACCACCATGTAAGTAGTAAGACCAATGCCCATACCGCCACGAGGGAACACAATCCACATCCAATGCCCCAAAATGCACACAGCCACAAAGAGAGGGTGTACGACCACCACCAAAATCTCATTTATTAGTCAAAAAAATCCCTTTCTACCACCACCTTTCACTCAACTAAAAAGCCCTTTACTTCAGTAAACACACACACCTCACAAATACACACCCACTGTGCTGTGGCGCAAGGGTTGGGATGAAACCTCCAACCCTCCTCATCCTTTTGCTTCAATGACAGTGACCTCCCATCAATGCTTCTACTCGAGTGGTTTTTGCTGGGGTTGGTTTGAATTTGAAATACCTCAGCCCAGGAGATGGTTCACCTAGTCTTGAGGCATTATTTGTAGCTTTAGAGTCTATTCCTATCTTGGTCTCTTTTGATGAACTTTCAGACAAAGCGGATGGTAACTATATCACCAAAGGGATCCATGGACTATAAACATATAGCTTAGGTTAACTCTCAAGAAGGGCCTAGCTAGTCTCTTCTTCTCCTCTTTGCTCCCAATTCCCTCCGTAACTCTTAGAAATAACTCCCTCTCAAATGATAGTTGCATCTGTAGTAACAGTAATAAAACTCCTTCCTTGACATCCTCACTGCATGGTTGTTTTTTCCAGTGCACTCAATCAAGTGTGGACCTTTGTGGCGTTATGCTAGTCAGAAGACTCCGTAATTTGAACCGGCTGTTCACTCAGTTTGCTCATTCAAGCAAGGCAGGCTAATTTAAACCTTTTTATCTCCGACAACCGAAGACTTCAATAATTAATTGTTATGGTAAAAATAAATAACCTACCACTTCTACTTTATTAGCACTTGATGATATTTCAAACTATGAATGCTTAATGGTAATAGATGCACAAACTAGGGCAATTTAAGTAAACATATGTGACTACCACCGCTTTTAATTCCCAAGTGCATGGAAATATGTAGATTACACTTCATGATTTCCAACAATTAAGTCTCCACACACACAGAGATCAATTTGATTGCACCCGCAAAGAGTATATCATTAATGCCCATTGGTTGCATAATGAAATGGCTATCACATATCATTTTATCAACTTTGAATATCAACCGTTGATCTCATGAAAAGATGGTAGATCAGATGACTCCATTAAGGTTGAAAAGGTTTAAAATCCAGTGGTGCTTCACTGATTTTTCCTTGGCCAATGGCATGAACCCACCTTAGATGGAAACTTCTCTGTTAGTGAGCCCCATCTGTCTCACAAACTAAGTGGATTAATCCACATGTCGAGATCTCATTGATCTCATGGCTTTTAATGAGCATTCACTTCCTCCTCGTGAGCCAACGGGGAATGGTGGAGATTATCCTTGACATGTGATCTTGGTCATCGGTTTAAAACCACTATCCATGAGCTTGATAGTGGAGATTGGGCCCCACGTCCATATGAAGACACGCATCTTCATTTCATTTTTCTTGCACTTCATAACTGGCCAACATTTATCACCCACGAGTTGGTAGGGTATGGTTAGGATCTCTTCCCATAGCCTCAAATCTCAAAACCTATACAGATGGCAAGGTTAGCATTTAATAAAGGGCCTTTGTTAGGCTAATGGTGACATGACCCTCACAGGTTGATGACTTAAGCTAAGATCATGGGGGAAAATTGAAACTCGACTTTAGGAAATAGCTAAGGTCGATGGACCGACTGGGTGACCGACACTCTTAACCAAAAGGGTCATTAGGAAAATGCATATGATGGCTCAGGTGATAACTCAAAGAACTAGAAACTAGTGGGGAAGTTCAATGCAATATTCAAAGACTTGAATGCTTTCAAAAGAAAAACCCTACTCACATATGGGGACAAGGGTTTTATGTGCCAATAGGGTCTATGGAATACTTAAAAATTGGCAATTTTTTGGAAACTCCATCACATAACTCTTCTAAAAATCCTAATCATGACCAAGCAATGCACACATTGTCTAAACATGAAGCTTCTACTCATTCCACCATACCCATGGGATTCCAAAGTAAAAATTTCAATGACTCTATCTATAAAGCCAAAAATCCTAAGGGCCCTCATGCCTTAGGGCACAAAAGCAAAGAATCAAAGAAAAATACATCTAAAAATTTATATAATTCCAACCATCCACTTCCACATCGCATTCCCACTCTATTCAAGAATCTCATATTCCATCCCATAAGAAAAATAAAAGTCATAAAAGAACTAAGTCTATGTGGGTACCTAAAGAACTTCATCACCCATCTCCTAAGCAAACAGCTCCATTGCTTCCTACACCCCATCCACCTCAAAAGATTCAACGTTCATCATAGTGTATGCAACCATTGGTCATGGTTATCTTCCATTTCACACCAATTCCATATATCTCCATCCCCTCGCCCTTCACTCATTATCCTACATATCTCCTCCACCACCTTCCTGCAGTCCATGCTTTTGGCTAAGCCTCTCGATTCATCTTTTGCACAAGTCCCATATAATCTCTATCATCTTCCCTACATAATATGCATCATAATCCATTATTTTCCTCCATAATCCACATTATAATCCATCAGCTACCTACTCCATCTCACTTTCATGTCATCCCTTACCAACATCTATGAGCATAATGACATTTGACATGGTCCATGCAATGACATCCATCTCTAGTGGTACTATCACCTTTTATGGAACTAGACACTTGAGTCCCTCTTATCCATATCTCCCTACCTCATCCAAATCTTTGAAAAAAAGAAGAAAAAAAGTAAATAGAAATCCCTTCGTCCAATGGTGAAAATCTGGTAAACAAGCACCTTGGATAAGTACCATGATGAAAACCTAGCAAACAGGCATCATGTGTAGGTTGATCTTCTATGTCACTTACACTTGGGGGCACAATTTATTATCTATCCAACCTATCATTTTCATGTCATATCATTCCCATCCTACCTACCATATTTAGCCGTCATACATACCTATTATATTGAGTCGATTCATCCTCTCTTCCACCTTTTGATCTTGATAAAAATAGGGGGGGAAATATTGAAACATGTTTTAGGTATTTCTTGACATACCTCATCTTTCCAACCAATCATATCATTATTCTATTGTCATACATTTTGTCTAGATAAATCCTAAGTATTTCACCTAGAATGGGGCATGTTATTCCTATGCTATTATAGTCTTTTGAAGATCACATCCCGGTTTCCCTTATGCCGTGATAAGAGCATCCATTCCATCCATCCACCACAGCCTTTATCCCTTTGGCCCTAATAGTCACTCCTACCCTTCATCCGCCTGCAATTCCATCATTTCCTGCACTTTGTATTCGTTTCTCTTCATCTTTTAGAATATCTAGCAAAATGCTACCCAAATTGTCCTCCATTGGATGAAAAATCGCAACAAAGAAAAATTCAAACATTCTCAAAAATCAAAAATCGTAGCCTAATTTCAAAAATCCAAAAAATCAAAACATTTCAAAAAATCCAACAAAAAAATCAAAACAATCAAAACCCAAAAAAATTAAACATCTCAAAATCCAAAATCAAAACATTTCAAAATCCAAAATCCCAAAAAAAAAATGGAAAAAGGTCCTAGAAAAAGACAAAAAAATCAAATATCCATAAAAAAATCCAAGCAATAAAATCAAACCAAATCATTTCTTCCAATTAATTCTTCAAAACAATTCAATGCATCAATTTAATTCCTTCAAATCAATCTTCAAATTATCAATCAAACAATCCTCTAATCAAATCACTCCAATCTAAATCATTCCAATCACCTCAATTATTCTATTCAATTCATCACATCCTATCATCCAATCAAATCATCATATCATTCCAAACCACTTCTTCAAATCAAATCAATCGAATCAATCCAAGTAATAATCCAAATCCAAGGTAATCCTTAATCCATACCAATCAAGTCGATCAATCTTGCCAAATTATCCAATCACATCCTGTGGTCTTGATCCTAATCTTGTTGTAAACCCAATCAATCAATCAATTATCGCCATCCTTGTGTTGATCTAGGGATATGTCATTCCCCACAATGGCAACACTATCATCATAAATCAAAATCAATCAATCAATTATTCATTGGTTTGTAGCTTGACAGGGGCAATACCTTGTTTTTTTTTGTATCATTTGTGCATGCTTTCTTGCTTGCTTGTGTGTGTTATCATTTTTATCTTGCATTTGCATCAAATCTGAATTACTCCTAGCTAATATTCATATCTTGTATCTAGACAAGGTTGTATTACACTGGGGCACGAGACACATTGTCACCTTGGTCCTTATACCTTGGTGAATCATGTCTAGTGTTGCATCAAACATCATGGTTGATCACTTTCTTGTAGCATAATGTATCATTTATCTCCTTCATCCACTTCCTATCTTGCATCATTCATCTTGTCCCTCCTTATCATTTCATTTCGAGAGCATACCTGTGTTTGTCCAACCCACCTATCCTCTTGAAGGGCATCATCATCCCATCATCATCCTATTATTATATCATCATCATCCCACTCTTATTTCGTCATTATCCTATCTTTCTATCATCATCCATTTTCCTCTATCCAAACATTAGCTTAGTTGAAATGATGTTACTCAACACAAAACTCATCATCACAAAGAGGGGCAAAATGTACACACTACAAATTGTCCTTCGCCTATGAACCCACCTTTTCATATCAATTCCTCTTTCTACTTGCATAATTAAATAATTTTAATTATTTAATTATCTTTTAAGGTCATATTCCTCTATTAATTAAATAATTCTTAATTATTTAATTAATTCATTTTTTCCTTTATTCTTCCTTTGATTAATTAAATAAATTTTGTTTATTTAATTACATCACTAATTAGCCCCTTCCTTTCTATAATTAAATAAATGCTTATTTATTTAATTATTATCATTTTTCTACTATAATTAAATATTTATTTTAATTATTTAATTATTCATTATCCTCTTCTTCTATAATTAAATAAATTTTATTTAATTAATTATTTACTAATTTGTCATTTTCATTCACTTTTGAATTAAATTATTATTTAATTTAAAAGTAAACATGTCACATGTCTTTTATAATTGAATAATGTTTTTATTATTTAATGATTCACCTTCCATCCCAAATTGGGTATGTGCAGGATCATCATGGAAAAAATAGGCCCTTAAGTGGCAAAAAATTCAAAAAAATCAGAGTTAGGAAACTTGACGTAAAAAATTGAATAAGTTATCTATATTATTTCAAAAATATGTAACAATAAGAATCTGTAACCAAATTGAATGTAGTTTCAAAGCTACTAGTTTATTTTTTAAAATAAATTATTTGGTGAAAATTTGAGGTACCAATGGGGCTAGGTTTAGGGAAAAATAAGAAGTAGATTAATGCGTAGGCCACTAACCACAATAAAATGATAATATTTTTTAATAAAATTTTGGAGATATAAAGTATAAGACTCATGTCAGATGTGATGCATGTGCTACAATTTTTTTCGAGTAAATAATTAATTATGATTTTTATTACAGCTTTAAAAAAATGTAAGCAAAAGCACAAGTATGTCGACCACCTTAACTTGGGTCAAAGAACTTCATGAAAATCATTTTTTTGAAATCCTATAGTATGCAAAGCATAGAATGTAGGTGCATGTTTGGATTCAAAAAATGCTGTCTGGATTAAAAGTTATAGATGTTTTCAATCAACCTATCAATCAGGGACTTTAGTCACAATTCAAATGAAAATGAATAATAATTATTTATTAAATTCAAAGAGTAAAGCATAATTTATATTGGTGGAAAGTTGAGAATCTCCTTTAAAAGCCAGCACCGTTTCATCAATTTTGGGTAAAAAAAAGTCGTCAGCCACATACTCTACACATACCCATCATATCGCCACTTTTTGGCCCATCATGATTCTGCACATACCCAATTAAATAATTATATAATTTTCTAATTTTCTCCAAAAACCTCTTTTTATGTGCCAACATCATTATCCGTGTCATTCTTATATTCTCTTGTGTAATTCATTTTCCACCCTTGATTGAATGATCTTATAATTCAATTTTGGCCATTAATCCTTATCAATTTCCCTAATTTTTCCCTAACCCTATTTCATACTACAAATTTCAATCTTGGCTATTGATTAAGGCATCTTATTGACATCCAATCTCAACCATCAATCCAAATTAGATCTTGTCTATAAATCAACCCTCTCATAAGCCATTTGGAGGGTTATTATCCAAGTATCTTTATGCTACCAAAATTATTCTTGAATCATTCATCCATTTCTATCTATCATCTCCATCTCAATATTAGGCTACTGAATTGAGCAACCAACTTATCAAATCAATCGAATAATTAATCCATCATTGCATCTATTTGAGGCATTGAAGTTTTGGATTAGGTAATGCTTGTTATTGTTTCATCATTTTTTATTTTATCCAAATTTTTCATATACATTGTGTTTTAGTGATGGTAGGGTTAAGACCCTTAGTAATGTTTTGCATATTCCAAGACTTGCTAGAAAT
>VDFB02167835.1:0-18364 GCA_007258455.2 Sequoia sempervirens
GTATGTTGAAAGCCAAACATTTGTCAAATGAATATTGGGTAGAAGCAATATCTTGTATAACCTATATAATGAACAGGTGTCCAACAAAAAGTGTCATGAATATGGTACCTGAAGAAGCATGGAAAGGAAGAAAACACAGTGTTACTCACATGAGAGTATTTGGATGTGTAGCATATGCACATGTGCCTGATGAATTGAGAAGAAAGCTAGATAACAAAAGAGAAAAATGTATATTTGTTGGATACAGTGAAGAATCCAAAGCTTATAAGCTCTATAATCCAACAACAAAGAAAGTTATAATCAGCAGAGATGTACAATTTGTAGAAGATGAAGCATGGGATGGAAGCATAGAGAAGACAGTCAATATTTCAGCTAGTATACCTCAAGAGGAGAATGAAGTTTCAGCATCAACAAATATTTCAGCTATTGTGACTCCTACCACTCCCATTCAAGCTCAGCAAAGTAGTCCACAAGTGACACCAGCATCGATTGTAAGAACAACCTCATGCATTCAAGGAAGCAGTCCAACAAGAGGACAACAAACACCATCTACAGCAGGACCATCGGGTCCACATTCCACAAGTTCAAGTGATATGTCAAATCCTACATTGGCAAGTCTGAGAAGATAGAAAATTAGAAACATAAGAGATATATAAAAGCAAAATGAAGGCGAGAATAATTCAGATCAGATTTCTCTTTTTGCATTTTATTCTCAAATAGAAGATCCAATTCATTTTGAAGATGCAGTCAAAGATGATAAATGGGTAAGTGTTATGGATGAAGAAATTGAAGCAACTGAAAAGAATCAGACATGGGATCTAGTCAGTCTTCCAAAAGACAAAGATTTCATTGGAGTGAAATGGGTTTATAAAACCAAATTAAATGAAAAAGATGAAGTTTAGAAGCTTAAAGCAAGATTCGTTGTAAAGGGCTATTCACAACAGCCTAGAATTGATTACAATGAGACATTTGCACCTGTAGCATGATTGGATACTATAAGGATGATTTTAGCTTTAGCAGCTCAAAATAAGTGGTCTGTATCTCAAATGGATGTAAAGTCAGCATTTTTAAACGGTAATTTAGAAGAAGTTTATGTGGATCAGCCACCTGGGTATGAAATTCTGGGTCAAGAAGACAAAGTTTACAAATTAAAAAAGGCATTGTATGGATTGAAGCAAGCTCCAAGAGCTTGGTACAATAGAATAGACAATTATCTTTTGCTAAATGGATTTAATAGATGTAGCAGTGAGCCCACACTATATACAAAAATGAATGAAGAAGGTGAGATACTGATAGTATGCTTATATTTTGATGATTTAATTTTCACTAGCAATTTGTCAATTGATCTATTCAAGGAAGACATTAAGAAAGAATTTGAAATGATAGACTTAGGTTTGATGAAGTATTTTTTGGGCATTGAAGTGAATCAAAATGAAAATGGTATTTTTATTTCACAGTCAAATATGCAAATGACATTTTGAAAAGGTTTAATATGATGAAGTGTAAACCAACACCAACACCTACAGTGATAGGTCTGAAACTAAGCAAGGATGATAGAGGGTCTAATGTTGATCCAACTTTGTTTAAGAGGCTTGTTGGAAGTCTCATGTATCTCACAACCACAAGGCTAGATATTATGTATGGAGTAAGTTTGATTTCCAGGTTTATGGAAACACCAAAAGACACCCATTGGAAAGCTGGGAAGAGAATTTTAAGGTATGTAAGTGGAACAAGGAATTTTGGCATTAAGTATTCAAGTTCAGATGAGTTCAAACTCATAGGATACACAGACAGTGACTGTGTTGGCAGCATTGATGACAGAAAAAGCACGTCTGGTTATGTATTTAATTTTGGGACTGGAGTTGTCTCGTGGTCTTCAAAGAAGCAGCCAATAGTCTGTCTTTCATCATTTGAAGCGAGAATATGTAAAGCTGACCACAAGTATGGCATGCCGGGCAATGTGGATAAAGAAGAGATAATTTTATTTTTCAAAGAAACAAATTGGGCATGGTGGACAGTGCAGTTATGTTTAAGGGGGAGTGTTGGAATGTAAACCTAACTGCTGCCATCACCTCCAGCTGCTGCCTGCGATATCGCAATAAATAATGGTACCATTGTGATACCGTGGGAGACTCTCGTAGCATTTTGTTTCATCATCACCGCCAGTCGTTATCGGCGCCGTCAATAAACCATTTCCCGCGATATCGCAATAGGGGTAGTTACCCATTGCGATACCATGGTGAACCTTTTACCAAGTTGCCTCCACCATTAGATATTTAGTAGTATAGGAAATTTGATATTAAAGTTGTAATATTAATGTAAAGGATGTTTTATTAAATACGTTTTGATAGGGAAAAAGTTAGTTAGGTAATTTGTAATAAATGTTATTTTGTTCCCTCCCTTCTGTGAATATTTTTTCACGTGTCTTTTAACTTTTACCAATATTGGTATATGTAATTACTTTTGATTTTCAATGCAAATGTGAGCATACATAAATGTATGAGCAGTAGCTCTGTGTTGAATATTTTTTTTTAAGTTTTAATTTTTTTGTGAAGAAATTCTCTACCTCTGACCTTCAAAAGGATTGTAGTGACACAAACTAAAATTTTGAAAGATTGTGCTGATAAGTGACAAATAGCTTGGTTTTATAGATGGATATATCCTCTCACATGATTGGTAGAGTTAGTCTTTTAAGAAGTCGGGGAAGCTAGAAAACCCTAAGCCAAACCACACCTTACCAAAAAAAAAGAAAAAGATGTGGATACCCATAACCAGGAGAATGTAAGCATCTAGGGTGAATAAAATCCTAGTCGAATCGAAGACAAGATTGGAATCACGAAAAAAGAGTGATATAATTTGAGGTGATCTAGGGTGAAGTTCCTGAGCAATGTTGGAAATTTCTCAGCAACACTTCTTTTCCCTTCCATTGTAGTATCAAAGAAACCTATAAAAAATAAAGAATTAATGTTGTTCCTAATCATAAGTATCAAAGAAACCTATAAAAAATAAAGAATTAATGCTATTCCTAATCATATCTTCTCTACTGACTTTTCAGATATTATATTGACTACATAGTTGTGTATATTATTATTATGTTAAAATGTTCATGATAGAAATCTATTTGGTATCTAAATCTATTAAAAGTGTGTTTTTAATCTTGTTTTTACATTTTTTCTATAAATTGAATGTAACTTTGAGAATTCCACTCAATCCACTCTCTAACACTTATAATTTTTTAAAAAAATTATTTTTCTCCTTTATTTTTTTATATTGTTTATATAGAATAGGGTAAAATCAAGGGCTTCAGGCAAATTCACCGCAGCAAAATTCACCATCAACTATTCATCATGGGGAAATTCACTGCCATGAATTAATGTTGGTGAATTTTCCATAAGGTGAATTTGTCATGGTGGTGAATTTTTCCATAGTCAATTGTTGGTGGTGAATTGCTAGTAGTGAATTTTCCTAAAGCCAAAATCAAGGTGTAAAGCATGAATTAACACTATGAACTATGAACTACCTAAAACTCAAATAATGACACTAATCCAACAATGAAGTACAAATGAACATAGAATTGCTAGCCATGAATTTTCCCCTTTATTTTTTTCTATTGTTTATATAGAATAGGGTAAATTTGTGAAAATTCACCACCATGAACTGCTGGTCGTGAATTTTTCATAAGGTGAATTTTTCATGGTAGTGAATTTTTCCATGGTGAATTGTTGGGGATGAATTTTCCAACAATGAATTGCTGGTGGTGAATTTTACTAAAGCCAAAATCAAGGTGTAAAGAATGAATCAACACTATCAACTACCAACTACCTAAAACTCAAATAATGACACTAATCCAACAATGAAGTACAAATGAACATAGAAACACAAACAATAAAGTAATATTACCATAATTCCTATGCCATGGTTGAATACCTGCATAGCTCTTCTCCATTTTGCTTTATATGAGCTTCCCCTCATATTTGTAGTATTCAAGAATAAGCCTATCAGTGTAGGCTAATTGGGATAAGGGAGGAGATTGGCACAAAAAAAGAGGTTACTAAAGTAAATTAAATAATTATAAAAAATTTTAATTTAGGAGGAATCAGGAAAAATTAAATAATAAAAGCAATTATTTAAATATAGCAAAGAGGGAAAAGTTGACTTTTAATTAAAATTATTTGGAAACAATTATTTAATTAAAAAGTAAATAATAAAAATAACTATTTAATAGTGGAGAGAAAAATAGAAAATAATTAAATAAGTAAGCTTTATTTCATTGTAGAAGAAAATAATTAAATAATTAAAATAAATAATAATTTATTTAATTGCAGAGAGAAAGGAACATTAGTAACGTAATTAAATAAGTATTAATTTATTTTAATCAAAGAGAGGATATAAAAAAACAAATGAATTAATTAAATAATGAAATTTATTTAATTAATAGAAGAATATGGCTTTAGAAAATAATCAAATCATTCAAATTATTTAATTATTTAAATTTTTCTTACAAAGAAGTTTACTTAGAAAGAAGTTTAGTAATAGTAAGCATGCTCTTATTTTTAAAAAAATAATAATAATTATGAAAATTTGATTGATTGTCTATAAATTGATTAGTTATTTCAATGCTAAGAGTTGTCTCAAAAATTAAAATAAAGTAAGTCTAAGGAGGGTATGATGACCACGGTAGGGGAATAGAGATTAGAGGTAGTTTACACATGAATGCAAGAATAGCTTACACTTTGTTGAAGGAGGTCTTTACAATTAACACTATTTAAGTAAAGTAAGAATTGATTCATATTCAAGAAAATTGTTTTCATAAGATTTGATAAATAAGTTTAGATTACATATAGGTGATTATTTATATCAATATTATAGTTGGGGTGTATAGAGTAAGGAGTAGAACTACTATATGTTATCAAGTAATGAAAATAGAAGATTATTATGGTATATGATAATCTTTTTAATGAAGTTGTAGACATAATTCCTTTCTATAAGTTTGTATTTAGAGACTAATATTGATGTAAGATTATGATAAAATTTGTTAATCATTAGAAGAGAACTAAAAACATAGAACGATAAAAGAAGAGAGAGACACACAATTTATGTATGTTAGGGCTACAATATTGAACTCTCTTTTTCATCTAATCAAGAAAAATATTCATTAATATCCATGGTAGATTCATATTTAATCTTCAAAATAAACATTATAACTTAAAAGTATGATGTTATGTGTTTGTGTTTATGATTTTCTCCACTTACATCTAATGTTATGTGTTTTTGTTTATAATTTTACCAATTCCTTTTATGTTTAGTCTATCCATGTTCTAATTCAAGTTTAATGGTTAATCACATGTACCTTTCATTGGATTATTCAAATTTATACATTGCATGCTTATACTGATACTATTGTTATTTGCCAATTTTGTCAACATTTGGCATTATAAAATGAGTGTAAGATATTTCATTTAAGTAGGATTGTTTAATTTAGATGGTTTTGCAAATTCATTGTGTTTGAATAAATGGCTAGCACACCTTATTTACAAATTAACAAGTTTGTGTCACATCCCTGTAAAAGAATACCCTTTCACATTCATATTGGGTGGATAATAAAATAAATAAATAAAATAACATATCAATAAAAAACATTGGGAGACAAAGTTTGATGAAGGTGTGGGCAGTATGCTAATGCTTTAGGAACTTCAAGCAAATGTGGTGGCACTCGATTTTTTTCGTCATCCTCTCTGCCAACGTGGAAAAGGGAATGAAAAGTATGGCGTGAGGAAGAGGGATTTTGTAGAAGAGGGTAAAGCAACAAAGGAGAAAGAAAGAAATTGCACAAAAAGGGCAGAAGACTGAAAACACGAGGTTTTGGAGAGAGAGAGAAAAGGCATGGAAAGGAGCGATTTTAAGCATTGCATGTTAAGTTTTTCTGCATTATATTTCATGACAATGGTGGGTCTTTGTATACATGATGTTGGTGTGAAAGCTCAATCAACAATGTCTTTGGTACCAACACTAAAGATAAGCGCTTTCCTTCATATTTTCTATTTAAATACGTTTATTTCTGAATTAGTTAATCAAAGGTGATCAAGTTAGGTCGACCCTTTCTCCTGATTACTATTATAAATAATTTTTATTGATATTTTGGAGGTGTTTGGGCCTAAACTAACTAGTTGCCTTTGTTTAAGAGATTTTGAGGCCCTTGCCACCAACCACTTGAACTTACTTTGCAAAGGATGCTACAAGTCAAAAGGACAGTGGGTATTTAAACATATATGCAAACTGTTAGAATATGCATGAAGCGACAACCTACAGTCCAAAGGAGGAGATATGCATAGAATGGAAAAGAGGACTTTGTAGAAGGTTAGTGACATGCAGTCCAAAATCAATATGTTACAATTTCTTGAAATTATTTGAATAAAATAATAATGCATGTGATATATCAGAGAAGCCTTTGTTATTCTTTTTCCTAAATTTGGAAATTTGTTGTTAGCCATTTAAGAGACACAAATTTATCATTTATTTAAGTTTCCTTTCTTAATACACACTCTCCTCTATACATAGGAGTCGATCTCTCTTTAGATATCTACTCAACATTGGGTCATGACTAGTCCTTTGGTATTCTTCTGAATTATTTCCTTACCCTAAGCAGATATAAACAATTGTACAAAAATGTAGATTGAAGGGCCGATAAAATGGATTTTAGGAGTACATAAATAAGCAAAATGTGCCAAAATTTTGAAAAATTGATTGATAATATCCTTAGAATGCCTTGTTGTTTTTATGTAGGCTTCTTGGAAACTCAAGGAAAATCATTTCTAGCTATATAATTTGATTGATTTTTTTCATCATTTTTTCATCTATATGTTTCATATGTTGAAGGATTTAGTAAACTAAAAATGTCAGGAAAATTTTTAGTCCTTAGTAGACTACTTCTATAGATGTCAGATTTACTATATTATGCCCTGCATGGAATTTTAGGATCCTTAATAAATATTTTACTAATTCTTAAGTATTGTATTTCACATACAAATAAGAGGTAGGATACTAATTTTTTTTACATGCATTGCTTAATAGAATTGGTAAATAGAACTAGCATATATATCTTAAATTTAAGATATATATATTATGCCGAGATATATCAAGGGATTTAATTTTTCATCATTCAACTTGAATATAGATATATTAAATTAAAAAATTAAACGCCCCAATATATCTCAGTCAACAATTATATATCAACAAATTTCTCAAAATAAACCATAACTAGCTTAAGTAACCTAACCTAACACTAACCTAATGTGGTAGGTGGATTTATATTCTCTTAAAATAGAAATTGTGAAACTTATTTTTTTTATTATTATTTTTATCTCATTCAATTCCATAAATCAAATTTAAATTGTATTAAACAATGATCCATTATCATAAAATTTGAACAACTTATTAAACATAAAAAGTTCACCATAAACAATATTCTTCTTATGTGAATCCCAAAAGCTAATTTTTTCTTTAAAAAAAAACCAAGTTGTTACAAATCTATGATGTCTAATTTTAGACATGGACAAAAAATAGTTGAAATAAGATGGACAATTTTAGCTGTGAATAAAAAATTTAAAATCATGCAGTCCACATGAGATTACATTTTTCTTCTAAATTTTTATGTGAAACATTAAAAAAAACCATAACATAACTTGATAAATCCATCTAAATTTTTTTAAGTAGTGACTCCATAAAAAATTTAAGAAGCCTCTCCATAGGACCTCGTCAAAATGCAATTCTATCAACCATTTATATGAATCAAAATTTGAGAGAAAATTATTAGAAACATATGATGGATAGTCTAACCATTTAGATATTTAGATGCTCATGACATTTATGAGCTTAAGCTTATTGCAAATTCTTTTAGTGTTTGAACAGACTTACTCATTGCTTACACCCTTTTCTAAATTTGAGATTTATTTCGATAATGATTGCCTACAAAATCAAGCTCCCTCCACTGTCCACAAATAGTGCAGCTCCTCTTTACTCTTTCTTTTCCTAATTTTCGGACCAAAACAATATAATTCTATGACATTTGAATATTTACCTTATTAATTAGAACATTCTCTAGGCTCGCTATGAAATACGCCTGCAAACATTTGGTCTCACTATAAAAAATAACACCTTTTTATGCAGAATAACAAAAGAAAACATGCAAATAATTTCCTTCACAATAATGTACAATATTTGTCTTGCAATGCGTCAAAACAAAAGTAATCTTGAAATATCATTTAAAATTAATTATCTGAATTCCTTTGAATCTATTTGGCATTGCAGATTTGTAAATATTGTAGATATACAAGACGACATACATATTTTGTTGAGGACTTGAAAATTTTATCACTCAGAGTGGTATACCCAATTGCTCGCTTAACCGCCGGCGGCGGTGGCACTGCAAAAATAAGAAATTACCTTACAATGTCCCACCTTCAAGTAGTGTCTAAATTAATTATATGAATTCCTTTTAATATAATCTACAACGATTTCCAATTCAATCCAAAACGATAGTCTGGCCCAAATTTTCTCAGAGAAAGAAAATTTGTAAATATCATTTTATATTTTGATTAGAGTTTAAAAGATTTACCACCAGGAATTGATGTCATTGGACCTTCTAGGGCCCTTGCCATGGAGATACTTGTCGAGTGTGCCATTGGGAACATAGTCATAAACAACACACATTTCTGAGTTCTGATCATAGTAGTGTATAAGGGATACAACCTAGTAGTCATTAACAACTCTTGTGCCTAAGTGTGCACAAAAGGCCTATCTCATTCCTGAACTCTTGAGAACCTTGGAGGATTGTGGTTTTTCTTTCTTCACTACAACTCTAATGCCACCATTGATTTCTTCTCTCTAAACTTTTCCAAACCCACCTACCTCAAAAAGAAGTGAGTAGTCAAAGTTGTTGGTTGCATCTTGAATCTCCGAAAAACTAATGAACCTTCAACATATAAATCACACAAAAGATATCAATGAATCAGTGAGACACACATTAATATGAATGTATCACTTAATGGGCCTGTACCTAACTCACCATTACTTAAGGCATCAATTATCGGATAACATGGCAAACCGCAGTGTATTACTCTACAAAACTCATCAAAAACATATTGGTATCTACGATTGTATGGGGAAAGTCCTAGACAACATGAAATTGTTTTAGAATATATTGATAAAGTGACATATTTGAATTTGAAAATAGGAATCAATGATCATGACACCTTATAAATTACATTTCCCAAGGAAGGCAGCTTATACGTTTCCATCCAAATTCGAGATCGGAGTATGTTTATTACACATTCTCATAAAGCCCAAGGGATGGAACCCTGGGATTCCATTCATTTCTCAACTTGGTTACATTTCCATTCGAGCTTCCGTTTGGCCAGAGATTCACGAGAAAGGGAGAAGGCATTAAAGGATTTTTCAGAGCGAATCACGAGATTTTTCAACTATAGATAGGTCCTCAAAGAGAATAAAAGGAATGGTGGAAGATCTTCTCCTAGGCGTGAAGTTACCTTACACATAAACCATGATCTTCACCGAAAGATAGCAATTGTTACTTGATGATGATAGGTATGGCGATAGAGAATGGAGGAGGAGAGTTTTTGTAGAACCGCGGTGATAATGAATGCATTGACTGCAAAAGTGGGCTTTTCGCCTTGAAGCTTTCACGCGTCACCTTCCGTGGGCGACAAACACGTGTGAATACCAAAGAAATGCTGGACGGGGGCCTGCTCTCTTTCATTCTCATTTGGTATTCTGGTACTCTTCTATCTCTATGTAGAATACCAAATGAGAATGAAAGAGAGTTATGCAAGGCTCCTGTCCAGCATTTCCCGGTATTCCAGCACAGAAGTTTGTCGTCCGGGCAAGGTGACGGTGAATGTTTGCTATGAAAACCTTAGCTTTTGTATTCACTGATTTATTATCGCTGTATTCGCCTCTACAAAACTCTCCTCCCCCCATTTCATCACCATACCGATCATTCAAAATCATCTCTACAATCGCTATCTTTAGTAAGACTGCGGTTTATGCAAGCTAACTTCACACCCAAGAAAAGATCTTCGACCATTCCTTTTATTCTTGTTAAGGACCTATCTATAAAAGAAAATTTAGATTCGTTCTGAAACCTCATGCTCTTCTTTCCTTTTCATAGGAATCCAGTTTCAAATGAGCTCTGCAAAGAGCTAAACGAATTTGAGAAATGAATGGAATCCTGGGTTCCAACCTTTGGGGGAGAAGAATGTGTAATAAACACACTTCTGGATCTGGAATTTGGGTGGAAACGAAGGCCAGCTTTCCTTAAAATGTGAATTTATAAGGTAGTCATGACTGCTTCGATTCCCATTTTCAAAATTTAACAAGTGCCACTTGTCTTAATATATTCTAAAACAATTCTGTTGTTGTCTATTAAATGAAGATATTGCCTCTTGATTTTATCAGTGGGTTTTTCTTATATAGGATATTACTCTAATACCAGTGTCAGAGCCCTATTTGTTTTTTCACATAGAGATAGTTTGAACTATGAAATAAATTTTGCATTTATTTGGTGGATGAAATAAAAGAAAATTATTATTTTATTTTCCACAAATATTTAGTGACAATTTTTGTGACATAATTTCTTACTATCAAATTGATACCAGCTACTGCTAATGTCGTAAATGCAATGGCTACTAGAACTATGCTCACATAGAGTGATTACTAGAGATCGGACCATCTGAATTATTAACCTTGTTACATTCTTCCTCACAAACCTTGTAGATTGTACATCATATTTCTTCACAGTTTTGTGTCATCATACTGGATTTTGTACTTTAAAGACCAAATGTGATGAGCCAAAGGATTGTAGTGACACAAACTAAAATTTTAAAAGATTGTGTTGATAAGTGACAAATAGCTTGGTTTTATAGATGGATATATCCTCTCACATGATTGGTTCCTTGGCAAGGACATTCCTGATACAATCAGATACCGATATTCTTTTGATGAGTTTTGTAGAGTAGACACTCATGTTTGCTGAGTTTTCTGGAGCAACTGGGATGCTTCCAGAGTACCAAGTGTTGGTCTTTTAAGAAGTCGGGGAAACTAGAAAACCCTAAGCCAAACCACACCTTACAAACAAAAAGATGTGGATACCCATAAGCAGGAGAATGTAAGCATCTAGGGTGCATAAAATCCTAGTCGAATTGAAGACAAGATTGGAATCACGAAAAAAGGAGTGATATAATTTGAGGTGATCTAGGGTGAAGTTCCTGAGAATTCTTGGAAATTTCTGAGCAACGCTTCTTTTGCTTTCCATTCTAGTATCAAAGAAACCTATAAAAAATAAAGAATTAATGCTGTTCCTAATCATATCTTCTCTACTGACTTTTCAGATATTATATTGACTACATAGTTGTGTATATTATTATTATGTTAAAATGTTCATGACAGAAATCTATTTCGTATCTAAATCTATTAAAAGTGTGTTTTTAATCTTGCTTTTATATTTTTTCTATAAATTGAATGCAACTTTGAGAATTCCACTCAATCCACTCTGTAACACTTATAATTTTTATAAAAAATTAATTTTCTCCTTTATTTTTTTTAATTGTTTATATAGAATAGGGTAAAATCAAGGGCTTCAAGCAAATTTACGGCAACAAAATTCACCATCAACAATTCACCATGAGAAAATTCACTACCATGAATTGCTGCTGGTGAATTTTCCATAAGGTGAATTTGTCATGCTGGTGAATTTTTCCATAGTGAATTGTTGGTGGTGAATTGCTGGTAGTGAATTTTCCTAAAGCCAAAATCAAGGTGTAAAGCATGAATCAACACTATGAACTACCAACTACCTAAAACTCAAATAATGACGCTAATCCAACAATGAAGTACAAATGAACAATAGAATTGCTAGCCGTGAATTTTCCATTTTATTTTTTTCTATTGATTATATAAAATAGGGTAAAATTGTGAAAATTCACCGCCTTGAATTGCTGGTGGTGAATTTTCCATAAGGTGAATTTGTCATGGTGGTGAATTTTTCCATGGTGAATTGTTGGGGGTGAATTTTCCAACAATGAATTGATGGTGGTGAATTTTACTAAAGCCAAAATCAAGGTGTAAAGAATGAATCAACTCTATCAACTACCAACTACCTAAAACTCAAATAATGACACGATTTTCTCACCATTTGACATTATAAAATGAGTGTAAGATATTTTATTTGAGTAGGATTGTTTAATTTAGATGTTTTTGCAAATTCTTTGTGTTTGAATACATGGCTAGCACACCTTATTCTCAAATTAACAAGTTTGTGTCACATCCCTGTAAAAGAAGACCCTTTCACATCGACATTGGGTGGATAATAAAATAAATAAATAAAGTAACATATCAATAAAAACATTGGGAGACAAAGTTGGATGAAGGTATGGGCAGTATGCTAATGCTTTATGAACTTCAAGCTGCAAATGTGGTGGCACTCTATGTTTTTCATCATCCTCTCTGCCTGCGTGGAAAACAGAATGCAAAGTAGAAAAACACAAGGTTTTGGAGAGAGAGAGAAAAGGCATGTAAAGGAGCGATTTTCAGCATTGCATGTTAGGTTTTTTTTGCACTATATTTCATGACAATGGTGGCTCTTTGTATACATGATGTTGGTGTGAAAGCTCAATCAACAATGTCTTTGGTACCAACACTAAAGATAAGGGCTTTCCTTCATATTTTCTATTTAAATACGTTTATTTATGAATTAGTTAATCAAAGGTGATCAAGTTAGGTCGATCCTTTCTCCTAATTACTATTATAAATATTTTTATTGATATTTTGGAGGTGTTTGGGCCTAAACTTACTAGTTGTCTTTGTTTAAGAGTTTTTGAGGCCCTTGCTTTCAACCACTTGAACTTACTTTGCAAAGAAGAAATTTTATGAGAAACCTTTTCTTTGACGTATTTTAAAAATCTTAGAACCACATAAATGTATCAAGGCATTTTTTTACAATGATTTAATTATGGATTCTTAACCTTGAGTTACCCTCAAAACACTAAAATGTAGGATATTGTGTTCTTATGAATAGATTTGTCAAATAATATTTAATGTTATAAATTATTTATTTGGAATCCAACAAATTATAATTGTTCCTATGTGTTCATGACACTACATTTTTACTTCATAATCTTAATAATGGACCTTGTTCTAGTGCCAATTATTGTGGTTGTTTCTATTTGTTTTGCCAAAGGATGAAGGTGACAATCAGTTTATTATGGATGATTGATTATTGCAGGTGACAGCGAGATGAGATGGATGGATTTTTTCAAATATTTGTATTTTTTGGCGTTTTTGGAATGTTTTGAAGCTGTTTTTGGTATTTTCAAGATTTTACAAATGTTTTGATTTTTTATTTTTTTGAATGTTTTTGGATTTTGTGTTTTTTGAATGTTTTAGGATTTTGATGTCTCGGGGGCTGATCAAAGGTGAGCCTTTCATATGTTTAAGCTTAGAGACCACGTAGTTCAGATTCCAATGCTTTTTGATGTTTTTCAATTCTTTGTGTGTATTTAGATTCTGATATGTTTTCAATTGTTTTTGGGTTTTCGCATGATTTTGACAATTTGGATATGGATATGTATGATGATATCAGTGCTTTGTTTTAGGTTTTTTTTTGTTGAAAACCAAGCTAAGGTTGATTTATCTAATTGGTGGATTGATGATGATGATAACATTGTTGAGGATACCTAACAATGCAAGGATTGATTGATCAGGATTGATGATGATAACATTGTTGACGATGCACAACAATGCAAGGATTGATTGATCAAGACTAATGATGATAACATTGTTGAAGATACAAAACAATGCAAGGATAGTGTTAAACAACACGAGGATTGGGAAGGATCTCCCAAGATGATGATGGATTGATTGGATTTGATCGATCAAGATTTTGAAGCTTGGTTTGAAACAAAAGATGTTTTGGATGATTTGATGTGACATTTGAAGTGCGACTGATATTGATTATTTGGAGTGATGTTCGATGAAAGATGAAGCTTGATAAAGAACATCTTCTTTTTAAAATATTCCATGGGTTAGTGATTTGGAATTTTGCTCACAAGTGGTTTGACTTGTTTGATTTCATGTTTTCTAATGTTCGGATCGCCACATAAGTTGGAGGATATATATCAATATTTTTTCTCGAAGCAAGATGTAAATATTAGCCCCCAGTGTCTAGCAATGTATGGAATGTTATGGATGGATCCTTGGATAGGTGTATGGACGGATGGGTATAGTAAGCATGCAAAGGATGCCAAGCATTATCTTGCGATAAGATAAGGTGTTCAGAATGCTCATTTGGATAATGTTTCATGGCTCAAATAATTATGCATAGGATAGGATAAATGAAAATGGCCCATGTCAAGATGTTTACCATAAGCAAGTGTAAAGTGTGCCCCAAACTTTTTCTAGACCAAGATGAATTGGATGATGGATGAAAATGGATGAAAATGGATTGGATAAATGGTTCATGGATGAATGGATTTATAATGGATGAGATGGATGGAATGTTGGATTTATTATGGATGGGATGAGACACATTCACCTGAACTGGCGCACGTAGATGATCGATTCTACACATGATGCATGTTTGCCATGTTTTCATCATGGTCTTTCCCAAAGAGCCACTGTAGTGGTTTTCACTAGAAGACAATTTTTATTTTTACTATTTTCTATCATTTTTCTGATTTTTTTGGATTTTCATATTTTTGATATTTTTGATTTTTCTAAAAGATTTCAAGATCATGCTAAATCACAAGGTGTTGCTGATGTAGATGCCCATGTCACAATGTGCCATCGATATCCTACTTGAAGAAGCTTCTTTGCTAAGATACGTGCACTTGAATGCAACTTTTGAGATTCCTTATCTGCTTCGTTGGTGCTGGAGTTGACTTTGTCTTTGTGCACACATCACAATAGAGTTCCTTCTAAATCCTTATGATGAAGGGTTGTTTCCAGCACATGGTCAATGTGAGAATTAGATATCATCCGTGGAGGCATGGATGGAGTGTATTTATGGATAAGAGATGGATTGGTTGATAGTTTGGAACCTTTGACTCTCCAAACTTGGGAAGATGAGCAATGATGGGTGGATACAAAAGTGTGCTTGGAATTAGGACCAACTGTTTGATACACTTTGTACGTCACTTGAAAAGCTTGTTTTTTCTTTTGTCGACATCTTTGATGGATATATTTCCCTTTTTTATTTTTCCCCATTGTTTCCTTGAATGATGGAGTTTGATAGGGATAATTTTTCTTTGGTATCCACTTATATTTGATTTGTCCATTGTGCTTCTAAAATTATTTTTCTTTGATGATATTCTTCTTGCTTTGATTCAAATCTTTCTTTTGATGTTGGTCCCAATTTGTGGATGGGGTGATGGGTGGATGAAGATTTATGACATGGTTGGTTGTAGTATTGGCATCAATTTCATCATAAGGATTCTTCGTGCTCCCTATGTTGATGTTTTCTTGAGACATAGTTGCCCCTAGTATCATGGAATTATTACCTTCATGCTTTTATTATGCCAGTCTTGAGATGTCTTGCTCATTAAGCACTCTCTGATAAATGAACATTGTAGATGATGTTTCAATTTGCTTCTCTGCTAACTCTAGATTATACTATTTTTTTCTGACTTGTTTCGTTGAGCGGATAATGCTAGATATCCACATATGTAATGTCCTCAGTATGAATTTGAGATATATTTGATCATGATGTTGACAACTTAGTCTGATTGTAGGAATCAATAACCTTCTCTTTCTATGTAATAATGTCAAGAGTAAAGAAATCTTGTTCTGAATGAAGATCATTTATGTGTCCATCCATAGAAAGCATCTCATGGGTAGATGGAGGAGTATGTGCATCTTGTATAGATAGGAGAGTGTCCATTAGATCATTATAGTATCTTGGAGATACGAATTCTTTATCTTGAATAATTTTCGAGTTGCTTTCGACATAGTTGCTACACCTAAATCAAGCCACGCACCATTGATTCATGAATCAAGTCACATGAATTGATAAAAGTGCAATAAGAAAAATGATATAGAGCTTTAGATGCTCAGGCCTAGGCATGGGAAATGCTCCAAGAACCGACTTTCATTTCTCCAATTTGGAAAAATCACAAGGTGTGCCAAAGTCATGTGGCATCCTCAGTTCTCATTCATTGTACCTTGTCTTTTCCTCCATGCTTGAAATAATAAGTATGGAGATCTTTTACCAATGGGAAATCCTATACATGGGCTACAACAATAAATATGGAGAACTTTTACTAGTCTTTGGTTAATACATGTTCATCATCTCGCAAGAAAGAACCCTCACACAAGAAATTCAAAAGATTGTCATTGAAAAAAAACAAATTCTTATGCTTCTAAGACCGATACTAAATCTACAATATGTTAAGCCTTAACAAGAATAAGTCAAGAAAAACACAAAAAATCTAATATCCCTATGAAATGTTGCATCATGTTAGATATGCTAAATGAGAAATTAAAACAATAACAAAAACTAAATAAGCATATAAACAACATGAATCCAAATTTATCTCATAGTGGATTGGTGCTTCTATGGAAAGAAGCCCTTTCCCAATCCTTTGCTAAGCTCCATGATATTGATGATATGAAACTGCTTTGAAGATGATATGAGGTAGACAAAATCAATTCTCAATTGAAGAGAGTGACTTTGCATGAGATTGTGGAGGATTTGTTGAAGAATTAAACCTTCTATTTATAAAATGTCAAATGCTAATAGTGCTCAAAATAGAGCATTGTGGGATAAATATTTGACCAATGAGATTAAGCCACTTGTCAACTTGTGATAGGTTGAGGAATGAGCACATTTTGGTCAATGTGCCAAAGAGGGGAAGATTCAAATTTGAATTTGAGAGTTAAATGTTGAGTTTGACTTATGCAATAGACATGCAACAACTATGTAAGAGCTCATAAATGCTTTGTTGGATGTACATGTCAAATTGGGGGGAGATTCAAATTTGGAGAATATTCTCCCTTTATTCCAAGTTGAAAGTGTTGATGTATTTTATATGCACTTCTCAACATAGGTAGTGCATAGGTGCACTACCTCTCTTGAAAGACAATCTTCCACAATCAGATTACAGAACACTATCCCAAGGTCTCTAATGCTAGGTCTTGACAGTGCTTGGAATATCTCAGTTGTTTAATGTGATTTACTGGAATCACAAGGCGGTCTTACAGATGAGTTACAAAGCATGGGAAGTTGGGTTTGCAAATACAGTTTCAAAGTGTTGGAAGTGAATGAACAGTGGTTGTCCACTCAAAATAGCAAGTTGACACTCATCAAGTTCATTTGATTTAGCTTCATGGTGATGCTTTAGGTCCTACTCTAACCAAGGATTAAAAGAAATAGCAAAAGGAGAAGGGTTAAGAAAGTTATTCTAATCCTAAGCTACAAATGAACAGTAACAATGGTGGCTGCTACACTAGACAGGCTTCCTAAATTGAATTTTTCTTGACCAAGAGAAACCTACAGCTACACAAAACCAGTATAATCTTCTAAGGTCTGCTAATTTTCAAATTACACATACACATCATGAACATGCAATTGAACTAGATTGCAGAAATGATAGAAAGAATCCCAAGCTAACTTTGCACAGTAGCTTGTCATCAACAAGTGCTAAAAGTATGGGCTGGAAGCTCATCAAATACTATAACAGCAACACCATCATGACAGCCATTCAAGAAACTAATACTAAAACTAACATGGAAGGAAAAACCATGCATGCAAGATGAGCAAAATCAAAGAGAATATCCATAAAATCATGCAATACTATCTTCTATTGCTGTAAATGCTTTTTACAATAGCTCTTCAACCCTTACAAATGAGGGGAAGCCCCTATTTATAGTTTTCCAAATCCCAAATGAATGGATAGGATTGAATTACATCGAATGGCCTAGATTTAATTTACAATAGGGTTTCACCTACCCTCCATTATCTAGCAATTTAAAAATAAATTCCTTTTCTTTTCTCTGTTTTGTCATCTAGTGCTAGTCACTATATCAATTTCATCATTTAGCTAATTTCCCTTTTCACTGTAGTTGAAACTACCTAGAAATTGTCTTTTGCTTGATGTGTTTGCAGTGTTCTTCTTTTCATCAAACGAGCCCGTCGACGATTGACATCAATGGATTGGTGGCCCCTAATTCAAGCACAAAGCTCCTTAGAAATCATCATTATCTGGAAAAAGGTAGGACAACTCCCTCAATGAGCCTCTTCAATAGACCTATGGAAGGCTTCTTGACTCTGCAAACACGAAGTGTTGTAAGTGCATTT
>VDFB02167836.1:0-41699 GCA_007258455.2 Sequoia sempervirens
TTGGAATTGTACCAGTATTCACATTGTATTTCAGATTTCATTATTCTTGTATCAATCCCCATGTTGGGAAATTCAATGTAATTCATTTTTCAAGAGATGTAATGTAACATTAAAACGATGATGTAATAGTGAGGATCATTTGTATCTTTTTTAAGAGATTTATCATGGATATATTAGGTGATGTTTATTATTCTTGCATCATGGTTTTGGATGTATCCTTATTCATGGTTATTTTAATATAAATAATATTGTTGTAATCTTTATCTTTATTTCCATTTAGTTGTTGCAATGTAACCTCGTGTGCCCCAGAGAACTAATTGTGTTAATGCTATGTAATTTGCTATGTGGTTATAGTTCAATATATTTGCATGTTTAATTTAATTGTTTAAAAAAAAAAAAAATTTGCTATGAGTGTGTTCTCTGGGGTTTGCACGACGGGCGTTACGCCAGTAGCTAGAGTTACAAGGGAAACTTGTCATTAGTTTATGAATCCCACAACAAGACCTCCAAAAAATGTTGCCATGTTATGGACATAATTTCCCACCTGGTTCATCAATTGAGTTATGTACATCACCAAGGAAAGTTGTGAATTTTTTAGTACACAAAGAAGTCAGGACAAGCTTAGTTTGATATATCACTGGGCAATGGGGATAGGATCAATATACTAAACAATGGGATAAGGTTAGTCTAATACACAATTGCAATGGGGACAAACTCTACATGAAGGTTGTGATTGCAACATTTAGGAATTGTTAAGAAGATACTTGGAGATGAGTCTTGGTTTTATTTAAGTATTTTAAGCACTTCGGAATTTTATAAAATTTTAACCAATGTCTTTCATCTTTAAGATTTTAAAGAATCCATAACATATAACTCTTTTCAAAACCATTTTCATGGTAAATTAATTAAGCTATGTTTTAATACAAGATTATACCCATCAAGTTATAGAAAAAGATACAATACTATCCATTTAGCCAAAAAGATAACCATACTGGACAAAGTCGCAACATCTCTGGTCAACAATAATCCTAGATTAGACATGCTATCAAGACAAAGAATCTAATATCAAGATAAAAAACCTAATATCAAAATGGGGATCTAAAGTTGATCACAAATTCTATCTCAATTGAGTTAGTAGCATATATAAATAAATTGAAATTTCTTCCTTATTGTTACATTTATACAGGTTAAAAGGAAAATGAAACAAAGTACCTTGAGAGCTCTACCATAAAGTAGTAGGAGTCCCATGTTGCAGAGTATGAAACATGCAAATTGAAAAGCCCACTTTTTTCCATGAATCTGAAAACCATCACAAAAGGAAAAAAAGATTGAAATTTTATCACTGTAAAACAAAAAATATAAACAATAGCTATGATAACAACTATCTACTCATATATCGATCTATAAAAAGCAAGGCCAAATGATATGAATTACTATTATTAACTGTGTTTTGAGGTAAATACACATAAATATTGCTATAGAACCATCAAATTTAGTAGCTATTGCAGTTGTGCTACTTGAATTGCTCATTTCCATGTTTCATGGAGATCTACAATGGTTTCTATTAGTGTAGCTTTGCTATGTAGATATCCATTCATAAAAACAAGGGAAATTATGTAATTGGTTAGATATCAATATCAATGCTTGAGAATAAACCTAAAGATGACTACAAATGAAAGCAAAAAAATAAAGAATAAAACAGTTGTGTGACAAAGACATTACTAATCTTCACTAATGCATATAGGTTATGGATCATATATGAATATAGGCTGAGTATTTCTAGCAACATTGATTTTTAGTTGGATCCTAAAAATGCTGCAACTTATATTCTTCTCTAAAACATTTGTACGAGGTTTAAATAGTAAAGAGATTGATGAAAGATAGATGAATTAAAAAGATACTTGGATGTAGTTGGATCGAAAGCCATAAACTGGTACATTTTTTTGTGTAGGAGAAAAATCACATCCACAAACATGGTAGAGCTATGTAAATTAGGAGAAATTGGCTTGGAAAATGAAGGTAGCAGGGTATAAACAATCATGTACTTTCCACCATAGAGAAAAGTTAGCAATTGCATTTGGTTTGTTAAACATGGCCCCTAGTACAACTATTAGAGTTGTTAAGAACCTTAAAGTATGTTCTGACATCTCCAAGATTGTTGCAAGAGAAATTGTTCTAAGAGATGTGTTATGTCCATAAAACATACCTGATATGTCCATAACTCTTGTGACAAGTCATGAGTGCCATCTTTAAACCCTTGGATTGCTACATAGCTCAATCCTGCACTCTTTCACTCAAAATGTACCCCCAAATTATTTTACCTCAAAATATGAGCAATCAAGTGGGCATGTTAAAAATTTCTTTCATGCAAGCACTTCCAAAATTAAATATACTGTAGCATATACATAAGATTACAAGATGTGCAATTATCAAGTGTACATTATAACAAAAAATTTATGTTTCATCACATTACAACATTCAAAGTAAACTAGAGCCAACATCATCAAAATCCTAACTTCAATTCCATATTCAGTAACATAGTCATAAAAGTACAAAAAAAGGCTCAAAAAGCTTAGTGAAATATTTAAATCAAATTTCAATCATTACTGACAATCCAAGCATCACACTCAATATAGCTATATCATTTTTCCCAAGGCTTAGAGAAATGGGTATATCAAAATTGAAGATTGAACTCATTTTATTTCCATTTGCACCTCCTGCATCATAAATCAAGTTTTAGAAGGTCTTCATTAACATTTTCAAAATCCTTCATGCAACAAAAACATAGATGAAAACCTTGAATGCACTATTATGACTCTAAAATTTACATTATAAATGGCTTGGGCTTCAACCATGTGGGTCTGGGGGAAACACCCCTAGCAAATTCGAGGGGCAATGCCCCTTGTGGGGGTCTGGGGGAAACACCCCTAGTGGAGTTGAGGGGCAGCACCCCTCGTGGGGGTCTGGGGGAGCACCCCCAGCAGGGTCAAGGGGCAATACCCCTCATGGAGTCCGGAGGAAGCACCCTTGGCATGCTCCCTGTCGTGGTATAGGGCGAGGTCGAGGGGCAGTGCCCCCACCACCAACACAAATTTAAGGTTTCTGAAACCATACAAAAATCCATGGCACACCTCATTTTTATGATTTTTTGAGTGGTAAAAAATTGGTGGGACGTTGCGTTATTTTCCACTGATATGTTCTAGTGCTACCAATATGCTTTCATCGGTCTATCGATGAAGCTATGAGGGGAGTTCCCCTGATGTAGTAATGTTAGGCCAATAGTGGTCGATAGTGTCACTATTGGCCTAACATTGCTACATTAGGGGAACTCCCCTCATAGCTCCACCAATAGACCGATGAAAGTAGCTAACTTGTTCATATATCGGGCAATCAGTGGAGCTATGAGGGGAGTTCCCCTGATGTAGTAATGTTACGCCAATATTGTCACTATTAGCCTAACATTACTACATCAGGGGAACTCCCCTCATAGCTCCATTGATAGACTGATGAAAGCAACTCACTTGTTCATATATCGGTCTATGGGTGGAGCTATGAGGGGAGTTCCCCTGATGTAGTAATGTTATGCCGATAGTGTCACTATTAGCCTAACATTACTACATCGGGGGAACTCCCCTCATCGCTCCACCGATAGACTAATGAAAACATAATAGTAGGGGAATTTTATTCAGATGTTATATTTAGATATGCTCTGGTAGACATGTATGCAAGATTTGGAATCGTAGAAAAAACACATGAATTGTTTGATAGAATGCCTCAAAGAGATGTCATCTCATGGAATGAAATGATTGATTGTAGAATGTGCACAAAATGGATTTTTTAAGGAATCTCTCAAAATATTTGAATTAATGAAGCACTCTAGAACACATCCTAACATTCTACTTTCAATGGAATTAGGGAGGTTATATAAAATTTTACACCCTTCTATGTTCAAGTGCTATAGCTATGACAAGTTGCCAATGAATCAGGGAGGCTATTTAAATCTATAGACCCTACCATGTTCAAGTGTTACTGTTGTGAAAGGCTTCCAATGGAATCAAGAAGGTTATTTAAATGTTCACACCCTTCTATGTTCAAGGTTGCAGCTGTGACAGGTTGCCAATGGAATCAAGGGGGTTATTTAAACCATGACAATATTTTAGTTTTGAATGTTGCAGCTGCAATAGATTGTCAATAGAATCAAGGAGGTTATTTAAACCTTTAAAACTTCCTATTATATTCAAGTGCTATAGCTATGAGAGGTTGACAATGGAATTGGGGAGGTTATTTAAACCTCTATAAATTTCTATTTTCAAGTGCTGCAGATGTGACAGGTTGCCAATGGAATCAGGAAGGTTATTTAAAACTCTACAGTCTTCTATGTTCAAGTGTTGCAGCTATGACAGGTTGCCAATAGAATTAGGGGGTTATTTAAAATTTTACACATTTCTATGTTGAAGTACTATAGCTGTGATAGGTTGCCAATGGAATGAGGGAGGTTATTTAAATCTATAGACCCTACCATGTTCAAGTGTTTCATTTGTGACAGGTTTCCAATGGAATTAGGAAGGTTATTTAAACGTTCACACCCTTCTATGCTCAAGGTTGCAGTTGTGACAGGTTGCCAATGGAATCAAGGAGGTTATTTAAACCATGACAATATTTTAGTTTCAAATGCTGCAACTGCAATAGATTGTCAATAGAATCAAGGAGGTTATTTAAACCTTTGAAACTTCCTATTATGTTCAAGTTCTACATTTGTGATAGGTTGACAATGGAATCATGGAGGTTATTTAAACTTCTACAACTTACTATTTTCAAGTACTGTAGACGTGACAATTTTCCAATGGAATAAGGAAGGTTATTTAAACCTCTACAATCTTCTATGATCAAGTGTTGCAGCTACGACATGTTGCCAATAGAATCAAGGAGGTTATTTAAAATTTTACACCCTTCTTGGCTTAAGTGTTGCAGCTGTGACAACTTGCCAATGGAATCAGGGAGATTATTTAAACCTCCACACTCTATTATATTCAAGTGTTGCAGCTATGACAAGTTGTCAATGGAATCAATTTCAAATTGGGTTCTAGGTGCCAAATTGGGAGCCTTGGAATAGGGTATGGACATCCATCAAATCATAAAGGATAGAGGAATTTTGTTAGATATTGTAGTTCCAACTTCTCTCAAGTAGAAATGTATGCTAAATGTGGGATCATAAACAAGGCACTTGAAGTGTTCAACAAAATTCCTCAAAGAAATGTGGTCTCATGGACTACAATAATTGTAGGATATACACAAATTAGATCTGTTGAAAAGGATTTAGAAAATTGCAAGAAAATGGCACAATTTGTAGGTTTAAAGCCAGACTCCGCAACATTCAAGCCAACATATACAATGAAGAAGCATAAACTGAATGCAAAGCTTGTAGGTCTACAAAACAGTCTATTAGAGATTTTATCCTAGGATAAACATATTTACCCAAAACTAACCACACCTTTAGATACCTTTTTGGCTTAGTTAAAACATATGTCAAAGTGGGGTATAGGTCCTTTAGACCAAATGATTCAAAACTAACTATCTCAATCAGAATTATGCCTCTTTAGGCCTCAACTACCATAGGGGTCTTTAGTTTCTTCTATCTCCAAACCCAAAATCTCACAACCAATACTTGGATCACTCTTTATTTGGTCTGCACAAGCTTATTATTCCATCTAAAGTCCACTTCTAAAGGTATTTTTATAAACCCTATACTCTAACCTCCATCTTTACTCATAAAACCCTATTTTTAGACTAGGGAAATGATTATTCACCACAGTAAACTCATCCTCTTGATCTGTAACATCTAAAATATGAGAATAGATACTATAAAGCAAATGCAATTGGAAGGTATAAAGCCAAACTCCACAACCTTTTCCAGCATCTTTCCTGCCTGTGCCAAAATGGGGGCTTTGGAATAGGGTATGGACATCCATCAAACCATAAAGAATACATGAATCATGTCATATGTTGTAGTTGCAACTGCCCTAGTAGACATGTATACAAAATGTGGAAGCATAGACAAGGCATGTGAACTGCTTGAAATAATTCTTGAAAGAGATACCATCTCATGGAGTATGATGATTGTGGGATATGCACAAAATGGATTTTCTGAAAAGGCTTTAGAAACTTTCAAGCAAATGCAATTAGCAGGTCTGAAGCCAAATTCCACAACCTATGCCAACATCCTCCCTGCTTGTGCCAAAAATGGGAGCTTTGGAGCAGGGTATGAACATGATGCAAGGGAGAATGGTCTTCACCTTAACAACACAATCCAAGTTAGATAAATCATCAATCAAGGTCACAAAACTTTGACTCAACAACTTTCCACTATAACCCTAACTTCAACCTAGTAGGTTTGCAGATCTATTTTTTCCAACTTTTCTCATAATTTTTCTTAACAACTACAGGGAGTCTTGATAGTTTTGAATACCCCTTTGGGCCAACTTTAACATGTACCAAATTCAACTATGGTTTCTTTGGATCAAAACACCCTAAATCTTGATTCCACGCTATCCCTAAAGACCTCTGTGCATGTGTTGGCTATATTGAGGACACCCTAAACATTATTACTAAGATGCTCATTAAATTTGTGGTACATGTGGATCATATACGAATATAGGCTGAGTATTTCCAGCAACATTTCTTTTTAATTTGGCCAACACAACACAATAGATAATTAAATTATGGCCATATTCATACTCCTTTAAATTCCAATCCAGCTCACTATTGGATCTTATATCTCATAAAAAAGTGAAAAGCATCAATTTCCTTTCTTGAATTAGAATAATAATACATGGAAAATGTTTATCATACCTCACTAAGATTAAGTTTCTCATGCAGATGCTATATTAAAACCTACAACAAAGTGAACGTAACAACACAAATTTTAAAAACCATATAAAAATTGGAAGAATGACAAAGTAGGATGCTACCAAAAGTAATCTCCAGTGCAAAATAAATTTCAATTACATCTTAGGTACAAAAAACATAGAGTAAAAATGAGTTTGCAACATTGTACACAAACAAAATTACTATGACTTTTTTGTCAGTGTACATTGTGTGCCTTCAATTTTGGGAACTGCTTTCATGAGAAATAATCCAAAAGAAGTTTTCAGAACTTTTTGATTGTAGAGTTGCTTATTCTTTGATGCAACCCAACTCTATGAGCCTTTTGTATTCCACATGAAATAATATTCACAATTGGAACACATAATTAAGGTGTAAGGAATTATCACTGTTAATTGCACAATTATGAGAGATACAAACATGGTCACTGTGTTCCATAAATTTGGTAGGTTCATTAAACTTTGGGATTTCAAAAATATTTGAAAAAGATTTGAAAATGTGAATTATTTAAACTTGTGCATGTCATTAAAAATAATCATAAAATCAAACATCCATAACAAGACAACTACTAAAAAATACATAAAGATTAAAATCTTCATTCTTCGTGACATTTCAAGCTTTGATAGTTAACGTTAACAGTTAAAATTGTTCACTCCATACCATTGACAAATAATAAGATAAAAAAGAAATGGAAGCAGTGATATCTTTACATCTCATGTATCATTAGATTCTTATAATTCCACTAACAAAATTTCCATTTCTGACAAATGGCAAGAGCAACCATAGAGGAGTTCTAGGATACAATATTACAAAATAGTTGTGTGATGCAGTGAACTACTCCATAGAGAGACATAAAGACAAGTGTTTAGACATACACTTTCTTGAATATTTTACATCTTCCAAGTTTCATTTTTTCATCACATTTTGTAATTTCAATTATTTTATCAGGTCTAGTCTAAGGGTATGTGCATGATCATCATGGAAAAAAGAGGCCCTTAAGTGGCAAAAAATTCAGAAAAATTAGAGTTAGGAAACTTGACGTAAAAATTTGAATAAATTATCTATATTATTTCAAAAATGTGTAAGAATACAATTTGTAGAAAATTGAATGTATTTTCTAAACTAGTATGTATGTTTAAAAAAAAAAATCCTATTTGGTGAAAATTTGAAATTTCAATGCAGTGGTACTTAAATTTTAGGGAAAAAATAAGAAGTAGGTGTTTGTTTGACCACCCTAACCACAATAAAATGATAATATTTTTGTATAATATTTTAGATATAAGTAGAAAACTCATTCCCTGATGTAATACATATTTTTTTGTAACTTTTTTCCATGTAAATAATTAATTATGAATTTTCTATTACAACTTTTTAAAAAATATAAAAACTTGTATGTATGACCAAATTAACTTGGCCAAAACTTCATGAAATTCAATTTTTCTTTTTTTAATCCTATAGTATGTGAAGCATAGAATGTGACACATCTTTTGGATTCAAAAAATGTGATAATGTTTGAAAGCTATAGATGTTTTTCAATCAGCCTATCAATTAGGACTTTAGTCGTAATTTGAATAGAAAATGAATAATAATTACTTATTAAATTCAAAGTAAAACATAATTTATATTGGTGGAAAGCTGAGAATCTCCTTTAAAACCCTTTTCATTTCATCAATTTTTAGGTAAAAAAATGAGTCGTCAGCCACATACCCATCATATTGCCACTTTGGCCCACATCATGATCTGCACATACCCTAAATTAATTTGATTCACCCAAAATATTTGGGGCTCAGCACATCTATGCCAGATAAACCTGGTATGGTCATAGTCTCATAGAGAACTCTCTTAGCAATAATCAAAGATAAACTGGAATAAGCTCCATAAGAATAGTAGAATAAAGACTGGGATCTTTAGATATTATAACCAGGCCATTCTCATAAGAAAATAAAAAATGGTGAAGACGAAGACAATGAATAAAGGCTGAGAAACTTTTACTTAATGCCAACTGCTCTTTAATGTAAATTTTTCATAGAAAGATAGTCTACTACACTTGGGATTATATGATGCACTATCATTTGCTACTATTTTACTTAGAAAATTGATACCTCTTCTTCAAAATCTCCATATATACAATGAAATTTCAACCGCTTTAACCTATTCATAAAGTGAAAGTGAACACAATAAAAACAATTCAGTACACCTATTTGGTTTTATGATCATTGTCTTAATGAAATATTATGTAAGTTACTACTAATCTAATTCTTTCTCAAACAGAAAGCTTGGAACCCAGATCATCTCCACATTGGTGCTCCCATATTATCCCTAAGGCAATTCTTTACCTAGTAAAATGCTTTAGGATTTTACTATTTAGCATAGATTGACTGTCAATTTTCAGTTCTACATGCCTAGCTACTGAACCTAAATGCATCATTCTTCCTCACTTCCAGCTTTTTAAAGTATATTTTGTTAACTGGGGAGGTTCATAGGCAACTATGGGGAATTTGAAATCCTCACATTCAAGGTTTAAGACATAATTTAAAAACCCTGCAAGCATTTTGAGGGAAAGTTTTGATTAGCCAACAAGGCTACATTTAGTAGCACCTTTTGCCCAAAAATTTGTCTCACAACAAACAAAACAACTTCCAGATAGTTGAAACATTCCTTGCCTCACATTTGAAAACAAATTTCAACTCACAACCAATATTTTTATTTAAAAGGCTGCAAAAATCTTATCCCAAGCTCAAGAATTTAGTAGCTCTAAACCCCGATATTTTTAGATCTACTTTTCATTTATTATGAATAGATTGAAGTGGTAGCTGTATGGAGACTCATTTTGGTTCATCTCATTTTTTCTTAAATTCTGCTTTGGTAGTGTTTCGTAATATTTTTCTTGCAAACTCTAACCATTTTTCTCATCGGCATCAATAACAACACAACAGAACTTGTGCAAAATCTTGAGGTAAGTCACTTGCCATGATTTCAACAAAAAAAATTTGGAACTCTGTAAATGGCCAGATCACTTTTTGTTTTTTTTTGGTTTTTTTTTATTCTAAAACAGATCTTTTGTTATCAAGTAAATGAAGGCATTGGTTATGTGGTTTTATCTGCAGATGCTTTCATATATAAAATTATTGTAATACAAAATGTTAGACCCTTGTTTGTTTCTCCCCATGGAGATATTTTGAACTATGAAATGATCATTTGATGGTTTAAATTTTTTGTTTATTTTGTTTTCCTTTCCCTTGAGGTTATTTTTGTGACAATTTTCCTGACAGAATTATTTAGTATTGAATGTATAGTAGCTACTCCTAAAGCTGTAAATGCAATGGTTGTCAGAGCTATTTTCATATAGAGTGAACAGTAGAGATCGGATCATCTTCATATATTAAACTTAATACATTCTTTATTTACTGTTAGCAAATGAAGTTCAAAATGATTTGATATTTATTGAAATTTGAGACTATCTTCAAGACAATTCTTCCTAATATTTATGAGATGCTAGACCTTGAAATGTCTAAGAAAATTAGTAATAAATTTTATCTACACCTTGAATGACGTAAAACATTTGGACAAGTGTAAACCTATTTAACAGGCCTTTGTGTTTGAAACTTCGTTGATGGTAGTGGAATTTTCTTTAGGAGTATTTGCAAAATAATCAGATTCTGATGTATCAATACTAGTACTTCTACATTATGTTGGTATCTCTCCAAGGTCTAAGTTGTTCATTATATTGTAGTTGTTTTGATTCTAACAACAACATTTGATCCTAATTTTAGTCTTTTAGGTGACTATGGGAGTATTGATGAGTCCTTCAATTAGTATAACAGTAATTTCCTCTAAGAGCCTTATAAGGGTTTGATGATTTCTTGTTTCACCTAGAAAGCACTTATGTAATATGTATGGTTATTTGCCACTATTGATTTAGGTAAAAATGAATGAAGTCTTAAAGAGGTTATTGCAATGAGATACTATGTTCTCATGTGTCCTTCAGTGAAGACAATGTACTTTTAAGGACTATTCTAAATTAATCAATTAATCTATAAACTGATACTACTATATTCTTCCTTTTTATCCTAGTGATACATGAGTTGGTTATGTATCTCTATAACCATGGACCAACCCAAGTAAACTTGCATCTTATAATTTGCATATTGATATCTTCATGCTTTGTACTCAACTAACTCTTAAGCCTTAAATTATGAACAAACATCCCTCAACAGTAAGATTATATATTGACCTAACTATTGTTGGGAATGTGTATGCATTGCATAACAATGTTGTTCATTTATCTAGTTTACCTATGGATGGGGGACATTATGGCTGGTTAGGCAACTTTATAATTTATGAAAAAATGAACCTCTTAGAGAATAGGACACCTAAATTGAATAGGAAAAGTTTTAAGGTCACATGGCATGTTGTATCCCACATTGAGAATTACATTCGGGGTTGCAAAAGGACCAAAAAACTTGCAATTGTGGAAAATGCCTCCTTATCAATCAAATTGCAGGCATACAGGTTGTAGGAATACAAGTTACAGTATTGTAAATCCAATGGTATCCCAACTGGAAAAGCATCACATAAAAAGTAGTAACCCTATGAGTTGTAAGGGTTGTGGAACTGTCACCAACCCTCACTACATAATCTAAAAGAATAAGAAGTTACATACTTTAAGGATAGTGGAATTAATGACTAACGAAGTAGCGAGGAAGTAACCAAGGGGAAGCCTAGGATGCCTAAATTTACAAGGGTATTATACTTTAAATTAACTAAATTTTAGAATTCCCGCTAGCTACAAGAAAAAATATTTACTTGGGCATTGATGTGCTTTAACTTATTCTGAAATAAAATGCATACATAGAATGCAATCCTCATTTCAACGATGAGATGTATTGAGAATATATATAATGATACATGCACAACATGAATGATGAGTAGAATAGTAGATGAATTTGTTTAAACATTGACAAGCTTCATAGCCTAAGCAAGTATCCATAAAAATCCTTACCTGTAATTTATGCACGTTGTGCCAGTCATGCTTTATCAGAGTTTTTTCCCTTTACAGTCTCACCATAGCATTATCAACACCAAAAAATGTTGCAATTGTGGCCCTTTCTATGATGGGTTCTGTTAAAAATTATAAAATAAAATAAAATAAAGATTATACACAATTTTAGTTTTTGTTTTTAGGAGAAAATTTAACAAAATTGAAAAAATAAAATGATGGTAAGACAAAATAATTTAATGTCTTTGTGATATACATTTTACTTCAAAAATAAAATTACAATAGTGGGCCTACAAAAAAAAACCTTGGAAAGCGACATTTACTTCAACTGCAAAATTTCTCCAACAGTAAAAGGAATGGACGATTAACATCCATTGCCTTAATATGAAAGGGTTTGCATTGCAATAGGCATCTCGTGGTGATGTAGCTTGAAATTGGTAGAACTAATTGGTTGAAGGTTCGCACTTCTTGGTTAGAAGAAATAATCGAACGCCATTGGTGAAAGCAATAAAGGGTTAGTGTTGTGACCTTTTCACACATCACCCCATTCAAAATGGGGACCCCCTAATTTTTGCTCCATTCTGGTCTTTTAGCTTTGGTTCTCTCTCTCTCTCTCTCTCTCTCTCTCTCTCTCTCTCTCTCTCTCTCTCTCTCTCTCTCTCTGTTGTCTGCCTTTATGGGGACGTGCCCGCCTTTGAGCTTAAACGCGAAATTTTAGCTAAGTCTGAGAATTAGGGTTTTGAATCTTCCAACCAGTTTGAAGTCAAATGGAGTGAATAAGTTGAAATCTGAGTTTGGCAATACAGTCAGAATGCTTCCAGCAGGTTACCAGCAAAATTTCATTGAATTCCAACAACTTAGTATTTTTAGTAAGTGCCTAATTTGGGAAATTTTCTCAGCACTTTTTAAATTTTGATCGGTACATTGCATCCAGAGCATTTCAAGTTGAAACAGACAACTTTCTATTTTTAGCGAGTATCACCTTTAAGAGTTGATTTTAGGGTTTACATGTGAAGTTTTTTAGTGCATGTATGGAGAATATTTATGGGTTTTCTGAGACCTACACGATGATATAACAAGCAAGATGAGATGATGACTTTCAACACTTAGCCTTCAGAGGCTATTTTTAGGGTTTGCATGTTGGAATTTTCTATGCATGTTTGGACATTCTTTGTGGGTTTTTCGAAAGCTTCGCAGTGGTATAACATGCAAACCAAGATTAGGACCTTTTACAAAAGCTATCTTCAGAGGCTATTTTCAAAGTTTTCATGTAGGACTTTTCAGCGCATGTCAGGTTATTCTTTATGGGTTTTTCAAGAGCTACGCAATGATGTGACATGCAAGGAGAGTTGATCACTTTTTCAGAGACTTACTATTTTTAGCAAGTTCACTTTGGCAACTGCCCAGCACCTCAGTATCACGAACAAAGCAAAGCACAACAGAAATGGGGAGATCGTTTAAGCAACATGCAAGTCAAATTAGGGTTTCCAACTTCATGACCTAAAATGAGGGGTCAAATGCCAGAATCTCCAAAAACCGGTGTATCCCACTACGATCAATATCTTCCAAGCTTTCCACTGGTGAAATTTGAAGGCAATCTAAGCACTTACTATAAATAGTGAGGCACTCTAGAAACAGGCTATAAATAGTCCTTTGTGGTTGTCATTGGTGGCCAAGAGGTGTTAGATAATGAAGAATATTTTAAACATCAAGTTCTCATCTACATATTGAATGGTTTTTTGCCTTCCCTTCTAGATTTGAAGTAATAATCTTTGGAGCCTTGGAGGCCCCTCATTGAGGGAAAGATTGAACTTTATCCATGTGCTAAGGCTTTTTTATGATTTCCTTCCAATTGAATGATGATAGGACATAGGAATTGGAAGGTGGGGTTTGAATGTGGAGAAATTACTCCCTCTCTCTCAAACCTTGGTTTCCTTCAACCCTACATTACTAAATCTCTAAGTTTTTTTCCTATTTGGATTAGACTTCTTAGTCTTCCTCTCTAGTTTTGGGTAGTGTCTTTTTTGAATTTATCAGTAACACTCTTGGTCACTTTTTACAATATGTTATGATGGTAAACTATGGTCATACTACTTATTGTTGGGGATATTGTTGTTCTTGTTGGGGACAAATTGTGGAGTCAGACACTCAACTATGAAGGTCTCCCCTTTCACTATGGGAGATGTTTTGCTATTGGACACTTGGCTTTGGATTTCTCTAGCTCTTGCCACAAGAAAGGTGTGGCAACTTGGTGGAAAAATTTCCACTGTAACAATTTGATAGTAAGTGATTTTACTAATTTTGAGGATGAGACATTGGAGGAGAACTTGGCCTTGAGGACCACAATGACTTCTAAGACTCTTGACAACTTGTCCTCTATAGTCCATGTTTTGATTGATCCACCTTTGGACCCTTCAATGCTAGGGGTCAAATCTACATATCTTGCTTTATTGGATGTTTCAATTAAGAATACAAGTCCTATTTCATTTCCTTTAGGGGTTGCAAAATATTTTCCCCCCCTCTCCCCTCAATCTGAGTCTTTAGAGGATCATATTATGTGGAAGATTGTCCAAACAAGGAAAAGAGGTCATTTGAAGCGTGCTTGTGCTTCCCACTCCCAGGTTTTGGGTGCTTGGAGTGTTAGAAAGGGTCTCAGGGGTGGCATAGTTGTCCATCCTTATTTGTGTTGTTGACAACTTGGTTACAATTGTTAATGTGTTGTTGGTTGATTTCGATTTGTGAAAGCTTAGTTTTGTTTTTATTGTAGCCTATTTTTTTTGGATTTTTTATTTTTTCCAACAGTGCACTAAATGTCTTTTGTTGTAAAGGGTTTTAGGGCCCCTTCAAAACTTGTTTTTTACATAGTAAAAAAAAGAATTTTAAATGTACTCAATCCCCCAAAAAGTTTGAACATGCATAATTTCATTATTTTGAGCAGATATATCATAACTTTAGAATCACATAACATGGGAGATCAAGGATGGGAAATTTGCAAACTTTTGGGAGGATTCATGAAATGGGTTCTTAGCTTTGGACTCAAATCAAGTGATTTCAAATGTACATTAACGCACAAAAGAAATATGGGGAACCAAGGTTATTGACTTAACCCCAAACAATAATGGAGGACTCCTATAATGGAATTAGAAGTATCTCAAAGCCCTCAAGATATCTAGAAGGAAACAACTACTCCAAGAAATCATGTAGCAAAGAAAAATATTCATTTATGAAGGGGAAGATAAAGTGGAATTGTTCAAAGATTGGGAAATCCTAAGTTAAACTTGGATATTTGGTGGAAGATCAATGTCTAGTGAATGAAGAATGGTCAAATCATTTATGCAAGCACAAATACTATCTTGCAAAGTCTTATATGCACATTTTCTTGGATGGTTATACTAAAGAAGACTTTGATGGAATAGATTTAGGAAAATGGGCTTTCATGGACCATCAAAATGCATGATGTGTGAACACGATGAAGATTGTTAATCATTTATTAATGGAATGCCTCTTTTTAAAATAAATACTAGCAATGGCTCATGCTAGGACCGAATAGATCTTTGTGCTACCAAATGACAAAGGAGCTTTTCTTATCATGGCCAATTATTCAAAGGCGACCAACATTTGCAAGCCATTGCATAAAGGATATTTTCTTATCATGATCAATTATTTGAAGGCAATCAACATTTGCAAGCCTTTGGATCTTAAGTCCCTCATTAATGATATGGGAAATATGAAAGGAAAGACACTACATGAATTTTCGAGCCTTGTGTTATCACTATAATCATTTCTCAACAAACCAAAAATTTCCATTGTGGAGGTAGTAAACAATAGAGTAGCACCCCAACCATCCAAAAACAAATTTCTCTTCTTGGGATTGTTAAATAAATTGCAAGTGGAAAGGGTTAGGTGCACCCCCAGTTCACGGGTTTGGCAGAGTAAATTCTATAGGTAAGCTAAGAAAAGACATAAAATGGCAACCTCCTTAGAGGGGATGGACAAAATGGAACTTTGACAAAGCATCTAGAGGAATCCCTCAACAATCAAGAGTAAAAGGCATCATTAGAGATTCAGATGAAAACCTAGTTGTTGCCTCAAAGAAACTCAAGGATGGAATTAATAAGGATGCAAATGCACAAAGCACCAGTTTTGGGACTCTAAATATGCATTCAATTTAGAATGAGGAATGTCAAGATTGAAGGTGACTACATGGTCATTATCAACTCAATCCGAAAATGAAAGTCTAAGGGTTGGAAAGTTAATTATATTCTTATCCAAGCTTGGCATAATATTTATGCGCTCAGTTTCTTCACTATCCAACATGTTTATAGAGAAGCTAATTAAGTCATTGATTGCTTAGCAAACAATGCCATAAATAGGGACAAAGACTAGAAAATTAGTAATAATGTTAATTCATGGGTAGTTCATTAAATTCCCACATTGATAACTATGCATAAATCTAATGTCACTTCCCATGAGGAGAAAACACAACAAATATAGGAGTACATAATAATGATAATGTTGTGGTTTTATTCATGGACAAGATGAGAGATTTACCAACATGCACAACTTGGTAAATATTGGAATATGGCACCTCACATACTCATACTTGCCATAATGAGGAGTTGAATGAAATAATTTGAAAATTAAAAGTACATATAACAAACAATTGCCCACTACCAATCATTATATCAAAATGGATGTAGTGTCGTAAATTGTCACCCTTGACAATTTCACATTATGTTTTGCTCCCCTTTAAATTATTGGACCTATTTGAGCACCTAATTTCCTAAATTATGAATTTTGGGACCTATTTTTACCATTTTTCAACAAATTGCAAGTACAAAACAATGCATTTATATGATACTTCGCCCCTGACACCTTAATTTTCAGAAAATAGGGCTAGGACACAGACACCCTATGGCGGATTTGTCCCCCTATTTTTCCTAGTTCCAAATTGAAATATGTTGGTGTCAACATTTAAACATTTGCAATTCAAGTTTCCAAAGTCAGCTATCGGGATCTAATTTGTGGAAATTAGAACAATTGCATATAAATACCTAGTTATTGCATCATTCGAACCTAACAAGAAACATTTGGCACTAAGTGAGAACAAGAAGCAAGAAGTACACATTAAGAGCATTCAAGAGAAACATTTTCAGAGCTTTATTGCAACAATTCAAGATCCAAATATCATGTCAAATCATATGTGAGTGTATGCATGTTCATGTTATCATTGTTTGTGAAAGTTAAAGTCTCCAGGCAATTCAAGCAAGCAAGATCAAAACCTTGAGGATATGTGCATGACTTCGGTCCTTCAAGGAAGACATTGAAGGATGACGAGTTGCAACACTTTGTTAATTCATCATTCCTTACTATTATTTATCTTTTCTATCATTAACATTGCCATTGTGGAAGTGGAAACACTAACACAGGGTTCGACTAAGGCAAGCCCCTAAATGGCACAACCCTTCCTCTCTCTTTGAATGTGTAGGTTTCAGGTTTGGAGGAGATTGAGGGAAGCTTGAAGATCTATTTTTCATTGTTGCATTCAAACCCTACACCTTGACAAGCCACAGAAACTCAACTACAGAAATATCCAACAATGATCCGACAAATTTGCAGGCAAAACCAGGAAGCTTTAATCCGACATCAAAGGACTACGAAAACATAATTGAAATATCACTACAAGGACATAGACGCCCTATGGTGGCTTAGTCCTCCTATTCAGGTCGATTCCAAATTTACAAGATAGGTGCACAAAACTTTGCCTACCTCAAATCTGTTGGTGAATTTCTATAACAATTTCTCAGATATCATAATCTTGCATTTTCATATTAGGGCACATAGTTTAATTAATTTAATCAAGGAAAATCAATTCCAATCAATTTCCAAGGCTCAAAAGGATTGGATCTAGGTATGATTGACTCACCTTCATGGTTGAAAGTCAATCTAATCACCTTATTGATTTGCATCCCAATTATTCCCTAGAAAAAGGAAATTGATCCTAGGTTCTTTGCATTAGACTTAGGACACCCTTTTTCTATGTTTCAATGGATACAAGTATTTGTTTAACCAACAACAATTTCCAAATGGATACAAGTGTTTGTCTAACCAACAACACCTATCAAATGACATTTCTTGGGATAATCTCTAAACTACATCTTAACAAGGTTTTCAAAACACAATCGTGCCTCTTACAATTTTTCATTCGATGAATCGTTGGGGAGGAATTCCTTGTTATAGATCATAAGTATCAAATGAATTCTAACATTTCTTCCATGTTTGTGGGTGTGCTACTAGATATGGTGAGGATAAGTATATAATGGGCGTCATGGTCTGTAGACATCCAAATTTGGACACTTAATTTATCCAAATTTATCACTTTTCGTCTAAAGCATCCTCTTATCTGAGTTAATTAAGTAATATTACTATTATTTAATTAATATCTTTAATTCCGCCAAATCCCTACCCTCCATAAATCTTCTTTTCATTAAATAAATTAAATAAATAATACATTTATTTAATTCTTCACATGTCTTTTTCATCTAATCCTAATCCATCTCCTAATTTCTTCATTAGGGATGTGCACATGCCTAATCCTTGATTAGGATGTGTCACATCCTCCAACTTTTGCAAGTTGGTTTTTAATCCTCATTTATCTTCTAATTACTGATTAATTAATCTTAATCAGTACCTTGGTCAACTCTTCCACCCCCCTAAGGAATTTTTAATTCACATTCTATCCTCCCAAGGCTTCTATAACCTTGGACTTGTCACAATCTCCACATGTGACCAAGTCCCACCTTTTTGGAGCCCACCTTTTATCCTCTAGATCCTCCTAGGAATGTGAATTTTTAATTCACACTTATTTCCCCAACCACCTTTCCTTTTCCCATGTAGATTTTGGGAATTACAAAATTTACCGAGTCTCCTCCCTTGCCCAGGGACAAAGGAATCCACTTTTTGAGGGAAATCCCTTAAACTCCCCCAAGGGTCTTTGGGAAGGGTACTTGTCCTTCCTCCACCTCATGTGTACGCACGACAAGTCCTCCACCTCCTTATCCCTTGTCCACTTCACCCTCCACATGTCAAGATGTGAGGGCTTGTGGGTTCTCAACCCACCATAGCCCTTCATCTTGGCCTTGTTGGAGCAATCTTGACCGTTGAATTCTCTAGAGAATTCAAACTCTCCTATAAATACCCCCTCCTCAAGGGCATTTTAAACACTTTGTATTTTCATAACTACATGCTGCCAATTTACATCTTCAATCATTTGTCATCATTTAGCCATCTCTTTTAATCATCTTGCACATTGAATCTTGCATTTAGTCATTCAAACAATCATCTAAAGAGCACACAAATCATTCCAAGCAAGGGCCAATCAAAGAGATATCAACAGCAAGGAAGGTGAAACTGTTTGTATTTCATTTTATTCATTTTCCTTTTCGTTATATCACTCTTTTGGCTAATCTTGAGGTGTCCTTGGTCTTTTACCTTTCGTATTTTTAAGTTGTTTTGCACATTTAGAGTAGGATAAATTCCAAGGTATACATTTCTGGCACGCCCGGTGGGACCCACAAACGAGTTCTTGCATTTAACGTCCCTTTTGGTTAAGAATTTTGCAGAAAAAGCTCGCAGAAAGGCGGCAGCGCCCTCTGCTTTACCGCAGAAAGGCGGCAACGCCCCTGCAGAAAGGCGGCAGTGCCCTCTTGGCCACTTTAGAAAGGCGGCAGTGCCCCACACCTGAAAGTTTTATTCTTTCTAACACGTTTGCTACAATTAGGGATATATTTAGAAGGTTTTACTAACACTTTTCTTGCAGTGGGAGGGGCACAACTTTCCATTTATTTTTTTAAATCTGACAAAGTTTGTTGCAGAAAGGTGGCAGCGCCCTCACAGAAAGGTGGCAGCGCCCTCGCAGAAAGGTGGCAGCGCCCCTGCAGAAAGGCGGCAGCACCCTCGCAGAAAGGTGGCAGTGCCCCTGCAGAAAGGCGGCAGCGCCCTCGCAGAAAGGTGGCAGCGCCCCTGCAGAAAGGCGGCAGCGCCCCAAAACAACACAGTTTGGAAAGTAAAATAGTCATTTTGGCTTCGTTTTCACTCTCTTTTTTTGTTGTTTTCAAGTAATAACTCTCTAACGTTGTTTTGGCAAGGATATTGTTGTTTTTCACTAAAATTTTGCAACGTATTAGGGCGTTATTGATCAAGAGCAAAGGAGAAAATAGCTAACATTTACTTACAGGACCATCCACTTGATCAGATTTTCGAAAACTATCTTTGTTGTTTTGGAATATAGTCTAATTAGAGGGAATAAAACTTCATTGTTTGTTGTGATAGTTTGTTCTTGTGTTACCCAAGGGGGCATTAATTTGTTTTCGCTTTCACCTTGCACTTCATGTGAGCCTGGGGACTAGTTGGAAATGATTAGTGTCTTCTTTTTAGTGGGACCTGCTTGGGGATTTCATCACCCCAAGGGACGATTCCAACCACACGTACCGGCGGGGTATATAAAGGGGGGAGAACGAAAGTTGTACCCCAATCTAGTTGCGTCGTAATTGGCGGAGCGTCGAAGCTAGGGTGATACCTAGATAGACATGAAGAGTTGGTCCGAGCCTTTCAGTATCTCGCTGGGGTTCCCGACTCACGCTTGTGACGGACTGGTGTTCACGGTTGTGCCTCACGTACCGAGAGTATATCGAGGACTCCCTAAAAGCTTTGTGCATCCTAGATTAAGACTTTGCCTTGCCATACCCTTAATATTAATCATAGGATTGTGCTTGCTTGAAGTGTTTCCTTGTGAAAAATTTATCAAATTTTTGGTACTTTGGCCTTACTTTATCATTTTGCATCCTTGCCATAGCCATTTCCATCAAAACCAAACTCTGTCTTACTGCAGAAAGGCGGCAGCACCCCTGATTTACTGCAGAAAGGCGGCAGCGCCCCTGATTTACTGTAGAAAGCTGTCAACACCCCTGATTTTGTTGGCAGCGCCCCTGATTTACTGCAGAAAGCTATCAGCGCCCCTGATTTACTGCAGAAAGCTGTCAACGCCCCTGATTTTGCTGGCAGCGCCCCTGATTTACTACAGAAAGTTGTCAACGCCCCTGATTTTGTTGTCAACGCCCTGATCTTTGCTGCAGAGGGGCGGATTTGCCCTCCTGGACACCCGAAATTGCCCCATTTAGATTTATTTAGCCTCTAAATCACCATTTAATCGTTCCCAACCATTATCCCATCATCCTAAGTCTCCATTTTTGTCACTCTAAGCCTCCCGAAGCCTCCCTTTGATCTGTTGAAACCTCAATTCTATCATTCCAAATCTTCGTTAACCATTATAAATCCCCATTCATTCTCCATAAATCATCTCTAATCAACCTTTTTCATTTTAATTTTCCATTCACAAGTCCATACCCTCACCTAACAAACATCACAACTTTACCATTCACATCGCCAAACATCACTCATAACCAAACCGCCTTAAACTTGTATTACAAAGTGGTTACCCAAATTGACCATAGCACTTGAATTTGATTATTAGTCTTTAACTTCGACCCCAATCAATTCGCTTCCATCTTGAGGTGAATTCGGTGTTGTAAGTTATCATCCTCGGCCCAATCAATCCATTCCTATCTTAAGGTGGATTTGGTGCCATAATCATTCTCTTAATCAATCAAAGCTCTAGGTTACTAAGGGTAACTTTCTTTGATCAAGCTTAAGGTCTCTCTCTCACATCTTTCATCATCTAACCATACCCATCCAATAGTCTAAATCCAATCCAATCCAAATCTAATCCAATCAATCGAAATCCAATCCGATCCAATATATCCAAACAAAATCTGATCCAAATCCAATCCTGTCAAAATCAAAATCAATCCCATCACATTATCCAATCATCCTAATCTGAGCTTAACTTAAATCCCGATTTGAGTTTTAATCTGTTCCCATCCAAAATCTTTTATCCATCCTCTTTATCCTTTCACCATCATGAATCCTCATCCTCCATCAATAGTAGTCAAGGGAAACCCTAATTATGTGGACGACGATAACGAAAGTCTTATCGATCAAGAAGAATATGACATAGATCCCCTTGATGCTATCGTCACTAGTAAGCTTTCTCCACCCACTTTCCACAATCCAATCACCCCTTCCAGTTATCCCGCTATGTCTTCATCCATGCCTAATCATGCTCCTTATGCCACCTTTGACAATGGATATCCAGTATCTTCTTCATCCCCATATTTGTCATGTCCTTCATCTACATCATCCTCTTATACAACATCTACATCCCCTTATCCTAATTTTCCGTCCCAATATTCCTATTACAATTCCCCATCCATGTCCCCCTATTGTAATCCTCTTTCCCAATCTTCCCATACTAATCCTACATCCACACCCTTTTACCTTAATCCTACATCCACATATCCTCATCCTAATCCACCATCCCAATACCCTTATTATAATCCATCCCCCACATCCTCTTGTCCCACTACACCACCTATATCCTCTTGTCCTAATCCACAATCCATGTCCCCTATCTTAATTCACCACTCCAATATCCTTACCTTAACCCTCCATCCAATCATAGTCCTCCATCCAATCCCATTCATCCATCTACTCCTAGTCCTCCATCCACTCCTAATCCCCCATCTACTCATAGTCCTACATTCAATCCCATCCCTCCATCTAACCCTAGTCCACCAATCCATAATCCCTCATCCATTTCTACCACCCTAGCCAAGCCAACCATATGCAAGTCTCTCCTTTCAGAAGTTCTCCAAGGACTCATTACAAAGAAGCCAACCCCAACTCCACATCTTGAAGTAATGGAACCATGCCATCTAGAGCCATCATCCACGGTCACTAGTGATGAGACCCTTCTCCATACCACACCTATTATTGATGTTACCACCCCTAGTACTACTCAAACCATTGAAACCATTGAACCCACTAAATCCATTGAACCCCCATCTCCTACTCCAAGAACCACCAAATCCATCGAAGACACCCAATTCCAATCCACTCCCTCTACTCCTAGATCCACCCAAATCCAATTCACTCCTCCCACCCCTAGTAGCACCAAAACGCATTCCAATGAACCTCATGAATCTTCCATCCCTCCATCTTCCCCACTTGAAGAGTCCCAACAAGACTTCGTTATCATGCCATCCACACAAGATGAGTCATTCCAAGAGTCTAATCCAAAGCATGCCAACATATCCCCTTCTCCATATCAAGATCCTACCATCCTCTCTAGTCCACCTCAAGATCACAATCCCCCATCCATTCCATCCCATGATCCCCTTGTCATTCAAGCTTCCACTGCGCCATCTCCATCTCCATCGCATGAGCCTACTACCACAAGTCTAGATCAGTCTGTCGGTGTGATCAGTATGTTGTTGTTCATAGGTTGTTGAAAAAATTGTAATAAGAAGTGTTGCAGGTTGTCAGTGGTGAAGTGAAGTTCAGTCTGTCGGTGTGATCAGTACGTTGTTGTTCATAGGTTGTGGACTAAAGGGTTTCTTGTTGAGTATATCTAGTTTATCCACATCAAGTTTCAAAGATCCACGTGAAGATTTGATCAAGTTATGAAGATTTGTATTCTGACAGTTTTTCTGATACTTCAGTTTGTGTTCCTAAATGAAGATCATGTGATTTCAGTAAGTTCAGTTGCTGCAAATGCCTCTCTGGTGTTTCATGATGTTTGTGGATGTTTCTAGTTCATGCTATATCTATGTTGCACGTCTGCATTGATCATTGTACTTGTGATTCGAGACTTTCTCTTGCGTGTTTATGTTTTTCATGTTCTTGGCCGCCAAGGTGTTGAAGCATGTTGTGGATCTTTGAGGAGTAATTAATTGAAATGGTTCGTGTTTGAAGATGTTGTTTTCAGTCTTCACTATGTTGTGGCCGACCTTGGTTGACTCGCATGAATAATCTTTATTGATCTGAGCTGATTGTTTATATTTTTTCTTGCTATTTTGTTGAAACCGACTTATAGCGATGTAATCTCTTGTTGTGGATATATAAGAGTGATTGTTTTATCATTTGGAAGTATGTTGAAGTGTGAGTATGTGAAGTGTGCAAGTCTTGTGTGCGAATATTGTTCAAATCATTTGAAGGCAGAGCAGAGAGTAAAGAAGAGTGAAGAAGAGTGAAAAAGTGTTCGTGTGCTTAATTGGAACTGTAATCAGGGATTAACAGATGTTATTTTCTCAGTTCAATGTCTAATGGATTTAATCAAAACCTTTTTGTAAGACAGTGTGTCTTTCTTTGTAATTGAGCAGTGAGCTCTAGGCAGTGTGCCTGAATGCATGTGCATTCCCCATTCATATTTCCTTATACTTTTAACAGGATATAATCTTGTGGACTGACCTCCACCATGGTTTTTCCCCTAATAAGGTTTCCACGTAAAAAACTTGGTGTTATGTGTGCTTCTAATGTGTTGTTCATTTATGCTTTCATGATTAATGATCAAATCTGAGAATAAGGATTAATAAGTTGAATAAGTTTGAAATTCGGTGACAATTGATTCACCGCCCTGCACCACCCTCCCCAACCCCCTTCTCAGTTGTTTGCCCTTGTGTTGCCAGCATACGTAAATTCAAGGCATGATGTTTGCAAGCCCATAGATAGAGCTAGAATTTTCTTACAGTTTGATTTAAGGTTACAGAATACAATGTAAATAAATTTTATGTTTCAATGAAAAGGGAACTATCCCCAAGATCGCAATTTACTGAGAAAAAAAAAGAACTAATTCAAATAATTGATTGCTCAAGGATATAAAAAATGTGAACAAGCAACACAATGACTATTCCATTTATTAAATACATAATCTAATGTGTAAGAACAAGCAAAAAGGTTGCATTTATAAGAAATGCAACTAAGTGAGAAGTATGGAAAAACTCACATGCCGCGTAGTTGAGCATACCATCAACAACCAATACTAAATAGTATCCAAAACATGTGAATGCATAATAAATATATACTAAGTGTATAAATACACCAATATCTTTAATATGTTTCAAACCATAGAAATTGAGGAAATTTATATTCTAATTAATTCTAAACAAAATAATTGAGAAAATAAAAATAAAAACAAGAATACATGTGACACCGAGATGAACTCAATGTAGAGGGCTTGAAGATTACTAGAATATGTTTAATGTTATTCCAAATATTTGCTTTGGAGATTATAATTCCTTTAAAAATCACATATCACATGTTTATAATTTTGCAAAAAATAAATATTGATTTCTTTTTAGTTTAAATTTCTAAACCAAATTCGAAAAAGATATTGAAGCCATATGAAAATTCAAATATTCATTTTACGTTTCTATCTCCTAAAGTGATTTCTTCTCAATGCCACTTTATTGCCCATTATTAGCTTGTACTCATCCAATGCCTCATTTCAAAGTTGGATAATGAGTTCTAGTTGAATATGTAGATAAAGTATGTGTATCAAGAACATGCATTTAAAAACCCACTACTATTGAGATTTTCCCTACATTTGAAAACTAAAATAGGAAACTTACTCATATATGTTAATATATATTGTATGGGGCAACCTTCAAAGGATATCTTTTTTTTATACCCATATTCTTATCCCTACAAAATGTAGGAAGGCATGAAGAAATTTTCATGTATTCATCAAATATTCCTCACAACATGGGTAACATGGTGCCATATTTTGGATGCATCGATAAGGATCATGGACTCCCCTACTCATACCTTTGATAAGCCTTGTTGGAGTCTTCCTCGAAGAAACAAAGTGTTTCTTCACTCTTGAGTATCATTTTGAAAATCTAGAAGGGTTAGTTCAACTCTTTCCTCACATATTGGAGAAATCATCCAATCCTAGATGGTTTCTCTTTAACCTTGCAAATTCATGGTGTTATCATTCCTTAAAACAATGTAGGTGTCATTTTCCTACATTTTTATGCAAAGAATCCCTTTTATTGTAAATAGACAATCAAATGAAGAGATTCATATCTCTTTTCCCCAATTCCATTATAAAATAGCATAGATCAATTAGATAGTCAACAAATGAACTTACACAAGATGAGTCAAACTTAACAGTGATTGATACTAATTATGATCAAATCTCTACAATCAAAGGACTGTTATGACAATCATTACAATAGCAACAAACAAGACTTACAAATCTACAACTATAATGGCGTGAATTTGCACCCCTTGCAAATTCCACATTTACATACCTCCTACCTTAGGGAATTAACTCTGATAATGCAATTACATGCTCTTCATCCATTTTCCATCCACTTGGCAGCCTATTTTCATGTCGATGGGGGATATTTTGTCTAGCACGGCGCGCAAATGTCTATGCGGAGAATTGTCGTCTTGACAAGATTCCCACCTCTAAAATCCATTGGATGCAAAGTGTAATGCCTCCTGCCCTTCAGACCGACTTTGAATGGCTATTTTGCCTCCATTTTCACCTTCAAATGACTATCTCTTCCACTCTTTCACTCTCTTTGGATCTCTCTTGACCTCTACTGCTTGATTTTGGTCTTCTACACTCTTCTCACAGCATTCTCAAGTTCTACCACCTCCATTGAAGCTGTAATTTGGTATTCTCTGTTGGTTTACTCTCTTCTTTGTTGTGGTGGCGTTGATCTTTGAAAGATTGCAAGCTCGCTCCTTCTCCCATTTTCCTTGAGCACACATGGTTGAAGGTGACACCACTCCATCTTCCTTTTGCTTTGCATTATCGTTTTAATATCGAAGCATATTAGTTCAACATATTGCTTGGTATTGTCATTTCAATATCTTTCTTTATCACATTTCTCCAATCGTTGCTATATTGGTTGTTCATGGAGGTAGAAACACCAAAGCGGGGGACTAACTGCAACAGTCGTCTAAACACAACCCCAACATTTTACCATCTTTTGTGTGCATGACCTATTTGAAGTGAAGATTTTGAAGATATCAACTCGTGGGTAGGAAGGTGCACTTTCCTCACCCTCCTTTGTCAATTTGTAGTTAGTTTTAGTTAAATTATTCTTCTTGTTACGCTATCATTTTGTTTCTTTTTGTTTCAGTTATTACATCCAACTATATTCATTAGGTCGTTAGTAAGTCTCCCTCAGTCTTTGACTGTACTTTATGCTTTTTGTCCATACGGATGCCAACGCCCCACTAAGACGCTAGTGTGTCGTGCTATCATCTGTGTCCTGTGTTGTGGTCCTTTGCCAGTGAGCTACCTAAGTTACAGTCTAGACTCTGGAAACTTGTTCACCTAACTTCCTAAAACATTTGAGCTTGTTAAAGGAGAGCGGCAACTTGGTTGTTCTTCCTTTCAGCCTCTAAACCTTAAACTCTCACGAAACATTTTGTTAGCTTGAGGTAGATCAAGGCGGCCTATTGTTCTAGACCCTCTCGTGACCTAGGGTCCTGAGCAATTGGTCCCCCTCCTCTACAACAACAAATGATGCACTCACAAAAAGATCAAACTATATTGTAGACTTGAAGCTCTAATGCACTCCCTAAGTGAGAATGCCTCAAGAACCAAAGGGTTTTCATCCTCTAATCCCAACAATCAATGGGTTTTCGCCCACTAATCACAATCTCATGTTGGTTTCGTCCACAAAAGATCACTTGAACACAAAGTTTGGGCCAAAAGATATAATAAGATAACATGGATCATTACAATTGAAATGTTTTATGAGTTTTATATGCTACTCACCCAAAATATCAAACTAGTCGACCTAGACCAAGAATGGCACCAAGGCCCAAATTTGAATTCTACACACTACATCACAAGTCAACCTTATAGGCCTTATAGACTTTCCCATTGAAGGTTCAAAGGTTCTCCTTCCTTCTGACTTAGCATGCATCCGGCAACAACCCCAATCCCCACTTCAATAACTCTATGGCATGCATTGGTTAGCAACGTCAATCCTTGACCTCTGATAGTTTCTTGGCATGCATTGAGCAACCACCCTAATCCCCAAACCCCCTACAAGTCCTTCGCATGTGTTGGGTAGCATCCCCAATCCCCGGCCTTTGATAGCTCCTTGGCATGGGTCGAACAGTATCTCTAAACCCCAATGCCCAACAACTTCCTGGCATGAGCCAAGCGGCATGCTCGATCCCCAATCTCCAACGTCTCCCTGGCAAGTGTTAAGCGACAACTCCAATTTCTAAATGCCAACATCTCCCTAGGCAAGCAGCCTCTTATTTGGTTTTTGAAAAAGGGACATGACATTTTAACTCATTTTAAAAGTGGCTTAAATGCTTTATTTTACATGGATGTGCTATTATGCTATCACATTCCATTTTAATTTTACTACAAATTTGAACTAAGATACCAATCATACCCCATTGATTAGAAGAGAGTGGGACATGCCTTTCCATTGAAATGATGTTGCATGTTCCTTTTTAGTCCTCTAATAACTTTTCCAAGGGTGGTTGTTGATGTGAAGGCTTGTCCATTTGCAAAAATGGATTTCCTCTTTTATAGATCTAACAAGCAATTTGTTGTTCATTATTCTCTTCATAGTAAGCTTGATACCAAGAGAAAGAAAACAATTTGAAAATCCCTAATGAATCTTCCAAAGGATTTGCATGTATATTTGTCAAGGCATTGTCCCATTAAATGTGTCATAAAAAATAAATATTGATTTGATCTTTTATATTAAGCTTGGAGCGAATGCAACTATGGGGGTTCCATGGAAAGGAACAAATGTATTAGGAGAATCTTGCTAGATGGAATAGATGAGCAAGTTGTCACCTATTGGGTGAACTGTCAACCAATCTACTATTATAAACATTATCAAATTTGTTTTGAAGGATAAATTTTTTAATGGAATAGACCTTTCACCCTTAAATATAAGTTTGTCATCATAATGATACCATTCTGCTAAACATTTTTGGTATTAATATGGTGCTTGATTTTCACACTTTGGACACTAAGAGCCTATAAGAAACCCAAGTTGATGGCTTGGAGAAGTCATTTTAAATCAGGGGATGACATTTTTAAAGGGATCACCCAACTATAAGCACCTCCCATGAACATATTTTTGTGTAAACATGTTCGTTCATGTAGACCTTTGTTTGTAGGTGGAGTTTGGATGTGAAAAATTGTGCTCACATGTTAAAAGAGGGTTGTGTACATTATGTGTGATAAAGTGGCAAAATTATTCACTTTATGTGATGCAACTCAACAAGGAATTCTTACTTTGTCATTTCCTTTTTTGTCTTGTAAATTTGAACCACTAATGTTGTCCTTTTGTTGGATTGAAGCTTGAAGGTGTAATTGGAAAGGAAATGGATAGGTTCAATGAGCTTATTTATAATGGTAAAAGCAAACTAGGTTGAATCCAATAGCAATCATAATCTGCATGGCATCAAAAATCTTTTTGGAACAAAAATTGGCAAACCAAAAGTATAAGGGTTTTTCAAAACAAAAAAGGAGAAAAAAATGGATTATCAAAAAATGTAGCAAAATATTTTTAAAAAAGAGAGAAAAAACTACTATTTTTTAATTTAAAGGCATTTTGATAGCATAAAGATATAAAGAGAAGATTAAAATGAGAGTGAGGATCTAGGGTGGCAACCTCTAGCATGGTCAAGGAACAATGCCCCTCATGGGAGTTTGGGGGCAATGCCCTTGGCATGCTCCCTCACATGATACAAGGTGAGGTTGAGAGGTGAAAGCCCTACCTCCAAGCCCAAATTAAAGCTTTTGAAACAACAAAAAACCTTCATGGGGCATGCTATTTTTCACAATTTATCACTTTTGACCAAACTTAACTCTCCCAAGCCTTTCTAAAACCATTTGACTTTCACACATTTAGATTAGACTATTGTCAATTTTTAACTAATAATCATATTATATTAATATAATAAAATCATTACGACTTTCAATTATAATACTAAACATGGATAAGATCCTAAAACCCTAACACTTAACTTACAAATGAAACATTTAGAGTTGATGAAACCCTAAATAAATTTAAATCCCATAATTATATTTCACACAAAATTTATTCAATGACAAAGAGTCCAAACTTCATGTAACTAACAATTAACCCAAAAAATGAACATCCACGAACATTAGTAGAAGTTTCCAAACAAGATAAAATGACTCTAAACAACCAACAAAAATAAGTTTTCAATCCTAACATAGAAACAAGTATGAGTTATGAGCCTTAGGTATAAGTACATATTCACACTAATATTATTAAAATTATTTTAATCAACTTAAAAAAAATCCCTCATTATAAAGAAAAAACAATAATATTTTAAAAAATAAAAATATACAATAAACTTTTTTTAAAAACTTCATGTAACTAACAATTAACCTAAAAAATGAACATTCACGAACATTAGTAGAAGTTTCCAAACAAGATAAAATGACTCTAAACAACTAACAAAAATAAGTTGTCAATCCTAACATAGAAACAAGTATGAGTTATGAACCTTAGATATAAGTACATATTCACACTAATATTATTAAAATTATTTTAATCAACTTTAAAAAAATCCCTCATTATAAAGAAAAAACAGTAATATTTTAAAAAATCAAAATACACAAACTTTTAAAAAAAAAGACATTTTAAACAAAAATAGCCATATATTCGAACGCGATTCTGGTTACAGAGGTAGGGGTTCTCCCCACCTATACAACGCCAGGGCTTTAAGCTGGGCCCAAAGTGGTGAAGAGGGTTAGGTTCTGGAAGAATTTGGCTACACCAGATCAATCCAAAGCGCGGGTGGACAGTGCTTTGCTAGTAAAGACTGGCCTCGAGCCCCTGAATGATATTACACCAGAGTATTTTCATGCTGCCTGCTGTAAACCCTATCGCGCGCGGATAATATATCCCGCGCGGCAAAACCCATTGAAATCCGTCAGAAAAAACCTTACTAGATGAGATTTTTGCACTGGTAGATACGGGACTTGTAATCATAGAGAAAATATTGATGCTGTAGGTGTTGGTAATAAGAGAGAGTTCAATGGAACTTATAGAGTTGGCTGGGTTATTCGTTCTCCATAGTTGGAGGGAGAAATTTTGTTGTAGTAATTAGGTACAGTTGTAGGAACAATGAGAATCAGGACTGTATATCATTCCTCGGTAGTTTTGAGAGATTTGGTTGTGACTTGTAATTGTTGAGTGTAAACTTAGATTTGGCGTTGGCATTTAGCCTGAATTGCATCATTTACTTGAGAATTGGCCACCTTATTACAGGATCTTATCTTGGAATTTCACATGAGTGAAATTATTTAACTTGGATTGGAATAGGCCACGAATTGAGTTTTTCCCAAGCAAGTTGAGAAGGGGGTTGTTCCAAGGATGGCTTCGAGCTAGTTGATAATGATTAAAAATTATCGTTTAAATTCCACTTTCCTTGAGAGGTTGTCTGCAGCTGACAAAAATGCACCAAAGAGCAAAATATAATTCCAACGTATTGTTTATTTGGGTGCCGAGAAATTTACTAAATGCTCTCATAAGATTGCCTCTGGACCCCTGCATCAAACCTCCTGTGCCAGCAGCTCCTACAATTTTTATTTGAAGCTCATAAAGATGAGTTTAATCCAGTCAGGAGGATGGGTTCAGTGCTTAAATGTTGAAACCGAACAGGATGTGCCACTTTATAGCCAAGTCCTAAAAAACCGAGGAGCAGAATCTATCTATCCTTTCTTGAGAGAGGATCCAGCCTGTGCTTTTTACCTGAGCCAGAATTAAGGACTTGCTAGTAGGGAGGCTGTTTTTTTAGGATTCTTCCATCACATTCCTTCCAAATGAAAAAGAAGATGAAACCAGAAGGTAAACTGTTGAATAGTTTCAAGATTGACATATATATTACCTGTGACAACCATCAGTGGACTCTCTTAATTATAGTGCCCTCTCTATTGAGGCTAGCGTGAAATTTTTCAATAACAGCTTCCTAAATATTATGGGTGAATGGACAGCTTATGAAGAAATGTTGAATTGCTTCCCCATTTGTGAGCAATTTAGGGATATGGAGTGGCCAAACCCGCCTTCGTTTGTGAAGGGTCCACAGTAAGAATTTCAACATGGCATAAAAGCCACAAAGAACAAGTGACTTTAAGCCATCCATGGGATTGCCATATTTGCCGCCAATTGATTTGTGTTGGTGAACAATGAAAATGCCTTTATCAAAGACCTATAAGTTGATATTAGCGTGTATTTTTCAAAATGAGTTGTATTTCCATCTTATCTCATCTTGGGTATTGAAGAGATGTATCAAGCCGAACATCTAGTCCTGATATACTTCATTCGGAGGGCTTGAAATGTGGGTAAGCACAAACCAAGCATGTAGTCACAAACTTTAAGCAAATCCTATCTTGTAGGATTGACTTGAATGGTTGGTACTAATCACAACTTAATGTTGGGTAGCCATTCCGACCGTCCTGACTCCTCCCAGAACTTCATTGTTTGCCCATTGCCCATTGCCCAAATGTCACATTAAAAATTGCTGCGTACTCAAGAATCCTTGAGTGATATGTTTGGTTATTACTGACAAACAATGCTTGTATAGTATTTTCAATGGGATATTTGATGGAACCTAAAATATGATGTATAGTCAGCAGGAAAGTCCCACTCCAAGGGCTGGATTGAAACTCTTTGGAATCTGGAAGTTCAATCCCCCGTCTTCCATAGCCCTTGCTATGGTTTCCCACGCATGTTGTATGGAGGGGCAATGTTGATGCCAGAATGGTTCTCTTTGTTGCAGCACAGACATCTTGTGAATGGATTCTTGTTCATTTCTTAGGAGTTCCTATGTAATTCCTTGTTCTTTTATTGTCCATTGAATTTCTTCCAACTTTATATTTTTTGTTTTTCCTTTGGTGAATATATTGCCAGATTCCTTCTAATTCCACATAGAAATTTGAGTTAGCACTAACTCAAAAAAAATTTGTTGAACCCATACTTTTGTGTCCTGGAATGGAAGGTAGTTCTCAACTTTCTCCCACCATTCTTTTGATTTTCTCTGCAAATATCAGATCTATGAGCAACATGCTTTCAAGTCTAGCAGGACCCTTTCACCTAAGGATAATAGTATCGATGCTGAGAATGAGAGTGATTGGCCAGTGATCCAAAAGGGTTGCAATCTGGACTATTACTTATATTATTGTTTGCGGAGTAAGCCATCAATTAGAGTTGAGAATCGTATCTAGCTTATCTGAGGAATTGTTAGTGCCCTCCTATTCATCCAGGTGTATAGGCCATCGAAGAAGTCTAGATCTGTCATACTTGAGTCGGCTATGGGACCTGACAGCACATGTTCCGTTCTTTTGCTAAATTTGATTCCAATTTTCTCTTCTTCTGGGCTTTTGACAGTCTCGAAGGCACCCATGAGCATGAAAAGGTAATGAAAGTGAGCCAACACCCAATCCTTGTTGCCTGGGTGGTGCCAGGGGTATTATATATATTATAAATATTCGCTATAAAGAATTTTGTATTCCGTCCAAATGACTGCAGGATGAAAGCAACTCCCGATGATTTAGTGAAGTGGGAAATAAGCACATAACTTTGTGGATTTCACTGGATTTTGAGTTTTGTTTCAGCACAAAAGTGAGTTATTTGCAGCCCCAAGATCCCACTTTTTCTTTGAGATGTTTCCAGCCCTTTCAGTTTCTCAAAGGATCAAGACTATCTGATGATCCTTGGTTTTCTTGTGAAGAGGGTGCTGTTTATTCCCGGCACATATTGCACTTATGTTCCATGAGATTTTACAGGAAACTATCACTTAAAAGTTTAAAACAAAGGCATCCTTGAGTTAATCATCTATACTTCAAGATAGTCACTTCTTGTCAGTTACGCATTCATCATTAGAAAATAAACTGGGTACTTATCAGTAAGTAGTAACTTTTGTATGGAACATCCAATGCAATGGACCTTAAATACCAAAAAAAGTACAATACAATAAAAATTTCCAATAAACTAAAATATATAATTGTATATAAACATCTAAAAGAAAAATAGAAAATGTACTCTTGCAATCAGTCACGCAGTTGTTATTAGGAACAAGTAAGATGCTTATGCATTTCTGCATTCAGCTGTGGTCATCATTCAGCATGTCAATTAAAATTAAAGTAGTGGCCTAAATAATATGCATGCATGGGATAAAGTCAGTTGCATCAAGGAAGCTGATCCACGATCGCATGACAACAGAATTCACTAAAAAATCTTAAGTGGCAATTGTGGGAAATGTTCCATAAAAGTCCGCCTATATGTGACTAGGTGCCTAACACATACCACTCCTCAGATAATCCCAGATTGGCTTCTACCTTCTAGTGAAGCCTCTTTACCTATGTTCTCCGGGGACACATCCTGGCATTTTTTGACAAATCCCCATACTGGGGATGAAAGGATGCTTGGAAATGTTCCCCCTCAATTTTTTTTGATCTAATATCCCAAAAATGTGGGGACTTTGCAAGGACAGGTGGCTGTCCCCAAGATGGCTGTGGTCATCAATGACGTCCCCTGACCGACTTAGGGGCAGCCAGCCGTCTCCTTCTAGTTACACTCAAATTTAATTTTAAAAAGCCAAAAATGAATTAAAAAATATTTTACTGTTCTCTTGTGGGCCCCCACACCACTCTCAGCCTAAATGAGAAGTTTCAGTTTGCAAAACAACAGATTTTCAAACTCCTTTAGATGTACGACAGTCACATATTGTTAGAGTTGCCTTTACCAGATTTAAAAGCAGTTTTCAGCAATTTCAGTTGGCAAAATAACAGGGTTTTCAAGATAGAATCGGACAAAATAATAACTAGGATTTCAAACTCCATTTGTATCTCTCAAGGTGGTGTTTCAGTCTCAAGATGGTAGTTTTCGATCACTGAAAAGTTGCTTTTGCAGTCACAAAATGGCAGGTTTGCAACAGATTATGGAAGAAATTTTAGTCTTATTGGGGCATTCTCCTTTCTGATCTCAATACAAAGTCAAGACCTTCTCATCGCTTGTGTCAACCACCAACAAGGAAGATAGGTTCAATGATTGGACAAATTCTTTGCAAGCACAAGGATAGCAGCATTTTTTCTATGTTTTTGTCATTTTGAAGTTGGAACTTGTAATCTTTGTGCATTTTGTTGTAAATGTTGTGTACTAAAGATCTATAATGTATGTCATGAATGCCTTATCAATTTTATCATATGAATATTTGAAATTTCCCTATATTTTTAAAATTTCCCTTTTTTTAATAGTCATCTCCTAAAATGGCCTCCAAAAAATATGTCCCTGCCGGTCCCCTGCCGTTCCCATCCCAGAAACTTGGTGAAACATAGCTCTTTACCTTACATACCGTCTGAAAATGTCTATTGGAATATATTATGTTACTGTTTGGGTTTTCAAGCATTGTTATGGCTTTTAGTTTGCGGTCCAAATGTGATGGATTCTATTCTAAAAACTCAAAACCAATTTTCACAATTTTTTAGAATTTCAGTCCAATTTTTTGAAATTTCAGAAAACCAAATCTTGTTAGGAACATTACACTAGGATATATTGTAGAATAGCACTATTTTAGACCAATAAGTTTTCACAGGAGAATAAAGAAAAGGAAGCAATTCCCTTTCTAAAGTTGAACACTTCCACAGAAATGAAGCAAAGGAATATGTTGTCGAAGCCAGAAATGGAAAACAAGAAAGCAAGGGCAGTGTGGCAGGAAACAGGGCTTCCATATAGAACCCATAGTCCAAAACTCACTAGACATAATGAAGAGTTGAAAATCGAAAAATATGTTAAATCCAATCTGCTATGCATGGTAAATCCCAAAAGCCGAATCTGTGTGCATGACCAGGAGTGAATTTGATGGAAGGCATACCCCTCAACTGTGACAACTAAGCCAAAAGTTATCCCAAAATGGGGAATTTACCAAATCCAAAACATAAGTGCGGAAGTCCCCTAGTTTCAATAACGATAGGGCATAGAGGCATATCCTTTGAATCAGACTTTACCATGCATGAGCAAAGCAAAGGAATGAATCAACTGGCAATTAGCAAATAGTTTAAGAAAACTTGGTGTACTGAAAAACATGTAAAACATTCAAAAGTTGAGAGAAAACTAGATTGATTACAAACATCCAGTTTTCAATCCAAAATACCAGAAACTGTACTTCAACAGAATAAAGACTTGGGGACGGGGGACTAATGGGTGAGATGCGCAAATTAAAAGATTATTTTTTAACAATCAATACAAACTGCAATTAATCAGACACGATAAGAAAACTGCTAAATGCATGCCCAAAAAGCATCAAATTCTGGTTTTTCTTCCATAGAATATATTGCAATTGTAGTGGTACAAATATTCGAAATCTTACACGAAAGGCGTTTAAGGGTCATGACCAGTTCCTTGTCTTCCAAAGGCAACCTCATCCATAGTCTGCCCCTGCCTCTTATACCTCCCACCTGAGGCCACAAAACCAGGGCAAGGCCTGTAGGCCTTGATAGGCCACCACGTAAAACCAGGAATAGTTCCAATACCACCTTGAATCCTGCCTTCTCCATTGCAGCCCTTTTCAATCTCCTCCCTTCCACAGGCCTTGCAACCCACTAAACTGAGTTTCTTGTCCTGCTCTTGCAGAGCAGTACCACCACCTGAAGTTGCAGGAATACCATCATCAGAAACTGCTCTGGCTAACCCAATAGAAGAAGGAACCAAGGAGTTCCGTGCATGTATGGCATTTTGGCAATGCAGGGTGGTTTGGAGAGACTGTGTTGGAGCTCTATGAGCATCTGAGTAGTTTCTGGATGTGGGGTTTATGGGCAACGCTCGTGGTGAAAGAAGACTGACGATTGCCATTGATTGACAGCAGAGGCAAATCCTGGTTCTCGTATTTGCCGTTCAGGATTTTTTATAATTGGGTGGTAATATTTGTGTAGATTGTTTTATGTTCTTTCTTTAAACGAGGACTGATGAACTAAAATTGCAGACCTTAAAGAGAAATCACGAGGGTCACGAAATTTAAGATAAATGGCAATTAGCTATAATAATTGTGCACCACAAGTCCCACGAGCAGGATATGCGTCTTGTAGTTGGTGTACGACTTGTATCAATGTAAGCTAACTTTCACTTTTAAGTTTATTTTAGATATTCTTAAGTATTGGAGGGGAAGAGAAAAAAATTCTTTAGTGTTAATTTAGGTTAATTAATTATAGTTGGGATTGATAATTTGGTATTTTATTCTTAATTTATAAATTAATTATAATTGAGATTTGATAATTTAAATATTTTGTTAATTTACATAATGTACATGTGATAATTAAGGTATTTAGTTTTATGATTAAAGAATGAGTATTTTGGGAGAAAATTATGATATCAAATTGTTGTTTAGAAAATAAAGTTTCCCTAACAATGAAATATCTCAAAGTCTATGGTGGATGTGTGTTTTGTTAGGTACACATTTGCAAGTTCAAGATGACATTGTGATTGTGAATCGCCCTCTAAGATCTAATTCATCTCTATGCATAATTATGTTCAACTTTATCCTTAACCTAATGAATAATTGCCTTCTTTGATCTTTAAAAAGATCTAGGGATTGGCAGTATTTTAAAATACCTTAAAGGGCTATCATTTTGTCATAAGGAAACAAGTTCTCCTAGATTAAAATGTGTCTTTATTAATTGTTTCCAATACTCTAAGATGAGCGAGAATATGTATATTCTAAATTATTAAAAATAAATGCATTGAATATCTTTAAACACTAGCGCATTACATCAAATCATGTCAAGCATGCGCTTAGTTCACTCAATGTAGGAAGGTGAATGCAGTTAGCAAATTTTAAATTTAATCCTTTAAGCTCAAATATTCTTACGCATATTGATGTTCTACTATACCCTTCACCTATTGGATATATGTTTGTTTTGTTCTTCCTAAATATTTAGAGATTGCATGTATTTAAAATACCTTAAAGGGTTTGTACTTTTACCATAAGGAGACAAGTTCTCCTAGATCGATCCCTAAAAAGTATACAAAGATCAAAGATAGTGAGCAAGGACCCTAGTAAACATATTTACTACTCTTTTTGATGCACCAAACTAAAATTTGGTGATATTAATTGCTCCTAATGCTCTAGGATGAGAGAAAATATGTGTATCTTGGATTATTAGAAATGAATGCATTGAATGTATTTAAATACTAGCACATAGCATCAAATTGTACAAAACATGTGTTTAGTCAACTCAAGGTGAGAGAGTGAATGGGATCAATTAGCTAATTTTAAATTTAAATTTTAAAAATCAAGAGGATGGTTCTATAATTGTGGAAGTGTCTCACAATGGGAAAACAATCAAATCCAGGTGGCTAATGGATGAATGGAGGTAGATGCATAGGTGAATGTGATAAATATGTAAATAAGGGAAATGCATAATGTTGCACTATGTTGTCATTAGTGTTGTCATTGATGTCAACCTCTAGTGTGGTTATGATGAGAAGGTGTTTGTGGTGTTGAGCAGACGTTGCAAATGCAATAGGGTCACTTGGTTTCCAAGTGCTTTTGAGAAAATTTGTATAAAGAGTGCACAAGGTGACAGGGATGAGTTCTATATTATGCTCCACATTTTTTCATGCTTGAAGATGTACTTGTGTGGTTTGGATATGATGTTCAGAAGACTCTAAAGGTGTTATATCTAGATTTTTAGGTTCTAGATCGTGAGACAATAGAATATGTGCTTGATAGTGTGTTGGGTTGTCTTTGGCTTGTGAAAAGGATTTTTTGGGAGAAATGGAATTGCTCCACATTTCTTTGAGCTGAAGTTTCTTGTCTTGTGGCTATGGTAATTTGTTAATATTGCTTGTATCTATCTTCCCTTGGATGGTTTGGTGTTCAATTATTTTGCAATCTTGGTTCATGTGTTGTGTCTCAGTGCTAGTTTGATTGGTTGCACAAGATGATAGTATTCTTAGTTGCATGTGTTTGTGCCAATGTGTTTGAATATTTTTTTGGTGTTGGAATATTCTAGGATGATGTGTGATTATGCTATGTGGTCTGTAGGATGTTTTTGGACCCGGTGAAGTGTGTATGTGGTTGCTTGGTGGTGTTAATGTTGGTTTGGCCAACCTGGTGTGTTAGCGCTACTTACGGATGTGCTTCATGGATTGTCGAAGCCTATTGTAGTATGTCAGTGTAGATTTGGGTCCTAGTTAACCCTTGGTGTGGTTCGCCTTTACTTCTTTCCACTGCTAAAGTGTTCAAGTTGTTGACCAATTTGGTGGTTGCATGTTTGAGGTACATGTGTTTCATTGAAGCCAACTTGGAGAAGGTTATTTGTGGTTACAAAAGGTATACATTCAAGGTTAATTGTTGGAGAAGTGTGTGGTGTGATGGGTGATGCAAAATGAAGTGTTTGTGATCAAGTGTTGAGATCTGAGTGTGAGCATGAATGCCTAAGACTACCAAAAGCAGTGAGCAAAAGGTGTCTACATTATAGTGTGCTTGAAGTTGATTTAGCCAATGAGTTGAAGGTTGTAGATGGTGAAGAGTTGTTGTGTCGGATTATCCTATTGCTTTGAGGTAGTGAACCGCCTTTTAATATTCTCTTTATATTCTCTTATATTCTAGAAGAAGTGATCTTCCTGGGAAGTGAGCCCTTCTGGCAGTGACCTTTTGTAATCAGTGTTGATATTCATATATATGTGAGTTAATCCTCACCATGGTTTTTCTCTAATTAGGGTTTTCCACGTAAAATCTAATGTTCTATTGTGTATGGTTGTTGATGTGTTGATGTTTCATTTGTTTACATTCATGTTAATGCTTGACAAGGGTTTAAAGATTAATAAGGGTTTGAAGTTCTTAATGCACAATTGATTCACCCCCCTCTCAATTTTCTTGTGTGTCTAACAATTGGTATCAGAGCAGAGATTCCTTGGAAGAAGCTTAACTGCTTGAGGTAGATCTAGATGGCACACAAGAATGGTGTCAAAGTCCCTATGCTTGATGGAACAAATTATGCCTTATGGAAAGCAAGGATGGAAGCCTTTCTTGTCTCATTAGGGTTTGGTGTATGGAATTCAATTGAAGATGGATATACTATACCTACTACTCCTCCAACAAGTGAAGATGATATCAAGGATTATGATAATAATGGCATGAGGAATGCTATCTTGAGTGGGCTTTCTAATTCAAAACTTGTGAAAGTGATAAGCTACAAAACTACTAAAGAGGTCTGGGAGAAGTTGAAAAGCATCTATGAAGGAGATGTTAGGGTCAAGAAAAAAAAGATGCAGAATTTCAAAGCCAAATTTGAAACCCTAAGGATGTCAGAAAATGAAGATATTGCATGCTACATGCTAAGGGTGGATGAAATTGTCAATGCCATCAACGGTCTTGGTGGAAAATTGGAGGAAAGTGAAATTTTGAAAAAGATATTGAGAACCCTTCCTAAATCTTATAGTGCTAAAGTTTATGCTATTGAGGAAGCTCATAATTTGGATCAATATTCTAGAGATCAATTGTTTGGTTCTTTAACTACTTTTGAATTAAGAGAGTTTGACAAAGATGCCCCAAGGAAAGAAACTACTTTTAAAGTCAGCAAAAAAGAAGGGATTGATGAATCTGATCTAGATGATCTTGGTGAAGTGGAAGCAAATTTTGTGAGAATATTGAAAATATACACTGGAAAATACAGAGGTAAGTTACCCTTCGAGTGTTTCAATTGTGAAAAGATAGGTCAATATGATTCAAAAGTCCAAGCAAAGTTTCAAATGACAAACATAAAGATCATAAAGGTAAATCTTTCAAGAAGAATTATTATGTTAAAGAGGACAATGGTACATCTGATGATGAGGAACTAGACTATCCTGATGATGGAAGTGATGAGTTCTTGTTCATGGTTTTGAATGTTAGAAAGTTAATTCTACTAATCCTAAAATGTGTGAAAGAAATTGCTCTAGAAATAGGTCACGGTATTGAAGGAACTATGTCGACTGCCTTTCATGCAAGAGAGGAGAGAAACTATTGGATAATTGACAATGGATTCTCAAATCATATGACAGGTGATAAGAGTAAGTTTTTTAATCTTGAAAAATATGATGGCGGTTTTGTTAAGTTTGGTGATGACACATCTACTAAGATCTATGGAAAAAGTTCAATCAGTTTTGATAGCAAGCATAAGATAGATGTTGTTCTTTATGTCAAGGGTCTCTGGAATAATCTTATCAGTGTAGGACAAATGTGTAGCAGAGAATACAATTTGGTGTTTCAGGATGATGGTTGTGAAATCAGAAAAGGAAGCTCTGGAACTTTGGTTGCTATAGGAGTAAGGATAGAAGGGAATATTTATCAGCTTAAAGGTGTTGGTGGTAAGTGCTTTATGTCACAGATCAATGAAAGTTGGCTATGGAATAGAAGAATGTGTCATATCAATTTCGATAGCCTAGTGAAGATCAGCTCTACTCATGTTGTGAGACTCATGTCAAGAATTACAAATCCTATCAATACAATGTGCAAAGAGTGTCAGCTTGGAAAATATACAAAGAAGAGGTTCAAAACTAAATAATACTCTTGTAGACATCAAAAATATACCGATTGACATCATGCATCTGATCCTGACTTACTAACATCATTTCTTCCTGAATCATCCCTTGGTCTAACCGTTTAATCAAATTCCCCTATCTAATTAAATTCATCAATACACTGCCTCTTAATTAAATAAATCATTTTGTCCTGGATTAAGTCACTTCTCTCTCTTGTTAATTAAATCAATCCATCTCGACTAATTATCCCTATTTAATTAAATAATCAATTTATTTGATTAAACTTAAAGTTCATCCATTAAATTAAATAAATTAAACCTTATTTGGATTTAATCTAACACTATCCCTTTTGATTAAATAAACAA
>VDFB02167837.1:0-11716 GCA_007258455.2 Sequoia sempervirens
CAATAGAATTCATACTTTGTAATTGGGTTTATTGGTAGAGATAAAGGATACTCCCATTAGGTTGACCAGTAATAGAGCTCAGGTAGCTTTCTTAGGAGAAGTTTCAAATAGGAATTTGATGCGTATGATGAAGAATAAGCACACCTTAGCCATAATTGCAATTAAGTGGGTGTTGGGAAAATACTTTGTAGAATATAAGGAAAAATATCGAGTGAATACTGATATTTGTTCCCACTTTGTTGCCTCTCTATTGGATATTCATGTGCCAAAACTGTTGATATTAATGCTTCCCAAGGCAATTTTTCCCAAGTGTTATCTCGAAGGCCTTGGGGAGATTGTGGAAACTATAGTGCATGGCCTTGGTATTCTGACTACACATGATCTTCGTCGACTCATTGAAGAGGATGCAGTGGTGCCTTGGGTACCTTTCCTAAATAGATTTCATGCTATGAAAATTGGGGAACACCATCAAAGGTCATCTTGCTCCTGTCACTTCCTATTGAGGTGCTTCAATGTAGATCCTATCTATGGTGTGGAGTGGTACATTGATTTCAAAGACTTGGTGTATCCTCCTCCACCTATTTTTTTCATCACTGCTCCTGCTCCTCAGATTCTAAATGAATGAAATCTTTTATCTTCTATTTTTCTCTATATATATATTCTCGAAATGCTTGGCCTAAGAGCCATTTTGTATTGTAATATCTCGAAGTAAATATTACCATACAATGAATATATATACCACTCTTTTGTCTAGTTCTTGTCTCTTTTGCTTTTGACTGCTTTCGAGTAAAAAGGGTTCTGCTACATAAAGATTCGGCCAACAAAACACACAAAAATAATTACATATTTACATATTTACATGGTTAAATGGTTATTAAAGCTAATTGAAAAGTTTAAGGTGAATTCCATTGACATGAATTCCCAGTGCTTCTTTTTCCATGTTTTCCAATTCAAATGCATTGTGTTGTTTGCATTGAATGATGCGATAAGGACCCTCCCATAGACTATCCAAATTTGTTATGTTGACAAGGCTTTGCGACTCTCATTGTATTTCAGCACCAAATCTCCACACTTAAGACCTTGGTTGGAGGTTTTTTTGTCAAACCATTTCTTAACCACTTGTTGTCGGTAGCACATGGCCATTAGTGCATTTTCCCTTTTCTCTTGCACCTCTAGCAATTCAGCTAACTGGACCTCCATGGAGCTATTTTTCTCTACTTCCAAAGATTTAAGCAGTTGTAGTATAGGATTTTCTAGGGAGACCAGCAATAGTGCTTCCTTCCCGTGTACTAGTTCATATGTTGAATTCTTTAATACTTGTTTGGGAGTTATGCGGTCCACCTAGAGCACTTCTTTGAGGTTCCTATGCCACTCTCTCTAGTGTTTCAACCCTATTCTTTTGATAATTTAGACTAAATTATTGTTAGTCAACTCAGCTAGACCATTTCCCCGTGGGTAATAATTTAAGGATGTCTTTATGAAAATTCCATGCCTAAGTGCAAATTGACATACCTTCAAACCTAGGAAGACCTTTGTGTTGTCAGAGATGATGGTCTTGGGTGGGCCGAACCTTGTTACCAACTCTTTCAGGAAGTTTAAAATATTTTCCTCAGTCGCATTCTTCAAAGGCATGGCATCAACCCATCTAGTGAAATAATTTGTGGCTCTAAGGATCCATTTATGCTAGGCACTAGAGGTGGGATTAATCATCCCAATGAAATCAAGACCCCATTGCACAAAGGGCTCTTCAACCACTATCAGATTGAGAGGCATAGTCGAGTTCTTCCTCCTTCCTATGAAGAATTGGTATTCTTTGCATGATTTGACTAGAGAGTGTGAATCATTGAACAATGTAGGCCAGAAATATCCCACACACATAATCTTAATGGTAGTGGTTTTAGCAGAGAAATGTCCACGCGCGGGACTGTTATGGAATACGTCTAGAATTTTTTTTGTCTGCTCTTGAGTTATGCATTGCAAAAGAACACCATTTTCAAGAGAACCCCTTCAATGAGCACATACCTATTGTTTTGTAATCTATAAAACCTTTTCTTTTGAGAAGGGAGGCCCGCTGGATATTTTCCAGTCCACATAAACCTCATTTTGTCAGCCAACCAGCAACCTTCAAAGTCAGATTCATTTAGCAGAACTAGTTTGGGTTATTCTTCCTCGGCTGCCACTTCACTATCTCATGCAAAATATTCACACAATCCTCTCCCTCGCATGGTCTTTGTTGGCCTGACCTCGATATCATACTCAAGGATCTTGGTTATCTAGTTGGCCCTCTTTTTGGTGATCTCTCCTTCTATAATGTACTCACGCACACTGGAATTTGCTACGTATACGACCACCTTACTACAAGATATGAGGTGTCAAAAAATTTTAAGCCCCTTGACAATGGCAAACACCTACCTCTCGATGAATTTATACTTCATCTCATAGTATTTTAAAGTTCGGGAGTGGAAGGCTATCATATGTTCTCCCTTCCCTTCATAATCTTTTGAGTTAAAATAGTAGCGATGCTAGAATCTCTACTGAACACATACATTGTAAAGTCCTTTGATAAGTCTAGGTTCACTAGCACAAGAACTGAAGAAATAGCCTCTTTGACCATCTCAAAGGCTTCTCTTTCCTCTTTTATCAACTTAAATAACTAATCCTTCTTGAGCATCAGGGTGATAGGTCTAATTAGACCTGCAAAATCCGAAATGAATTTACTTACAAAATTTACCTTCCCTAGGAAGGACTGAACTCCTTTTTTGTTTACTGGTAGGGAAATTTCTTTGATTTCCTTCACTCGATCTAGATCAATAGAAACTCCATCTTTGGACACTACATGTCCCAATAATTTTCCTTGAGGCACTCTAAAAACACATTTTTTCGGGTTCAGGGATACCTCGAACTCCTAGAATTTTTTGAAAACCATTTCAAGATGATCGAAATGATCATCTTTTGACTTAGAGAATACAATAAGATCATCCAAGTAGATCAAGATGATCTTATTGATTAGTTCTCTAAAGACGATATACATCAGTCGCTAAAAGGTGGCTCCCGCATTTGAGAGGCTAAAGGGAATTTTTGCATAGGAAAATATTCCCCACTTAGTAGTGAATGTTGTTTTGTGTTGGTCCTCTTCTTTGACTCGGATTTGGTTGTAACTAGAGAAGTTTTCCAACAAAGAAAACATTTCCGAACTAGCCATTGTTTGCAAGATTGATTCTATGGAAGGCAATGGGTAGTGGTCTTTCAGGGATGCTCTATTCAAATTCTAGAAATCAACATGGAGGTGGATGTCCCCATTTTTCTTACGGACCAGAAGCAGGTTGGGAACCCATGTACTATGCTTGATTGAGAAGATGATCTGAGAATGGATTATCTTCCTCAACTCTTGCACCATTAGTGACTCAATCTTTGGGTTTACTGGCCTTTGCTTCTGGTGGATAGGATTTTCCCCTTCCATTAGTTCTATGGTATGTTGGATGACTTCGGGATCATATCCCTTGAGGTCATCATATGACCAGGTCACTACTCCACATTTTTCACAAAAATGTATGAGCCTATCTTTATCATGTTGTAGAACATCTTTCCCGATCTTAAGCTTCCTCCTATCTTCGACCTGGAGATCTGCATAGTCACCCTTGTCCGCTACAAACTTCCTCTTGTCATTTCTTGCATCATCAAAATCGAATATATTTTTGAGAGTAACTAGTCCTTTCAGAAGCTTGTTGGACTTTAGCAGAATAATTTTCCCTTCATAAGCTTCTACAATTTTTGGTTGGATCTAATCAACAAACTCTCATGAGTGCTAGATGAATGAGATGATTTGATCGTCACTTGCGAACACTTGCCAATTCTGGTCATTGTCTAGGATTGCGGGTCAAAAAATCACTCGCACAAAGTGTATATTCTCAATTAAGTCAAAAAAGGGGTCAAATTGATTCAATTAGGTCCCAAACCCTATGTATATAAGATTTCATGCCGACATTCTTGGTTGCGGAGACACCTCAGACTTGATTGACTATCAGCTCAGAGTCTTCGAACACCATTATCTGTTTAATGCCCATCCGCTCCACAAGACTTAGACCTTGCATGAGGCCTTCATATTCAGCTTCATTGTTTGAACAGGAAAATTGAAAGCAAAAAGATTTGAGTGTCTTTTCATTGGATGGGGATGTCAAACATATCTCGGCTCCCACACCAACTTTGCATCTTGCTCCATCAAAATGTAGCATCCATAGCTCTGAGGTGTGACCACCCTCGGGTTCCTTCATCACCTTTAGAATCACTTGATCCTCATAATAGATCACATAAGTTCCCAATCCGGTGGAATGATAATTTCCAAAAGGATCAATGTCTATAAATTCACTCAAGAGGACCTCCTCTTCATCAGTCCGATCTCCAGTCACCTTCTCATCCTCAAGTAACTCAATACAATACATCTCGTCTTTGGTGATAGAGGGATGAGTAGCTTCAAAATTTATCATGGCCTCATCTGCTATATGTTTCAAATTCAAAGGTTCAGACAATATCTTCATCTTAGCTTCATGCTTGGTCCTAATAATTAATTGTGACCAATCTAAAGAAAGATACCAACCTATTTTGGCAGTGAACTCCCAGGATAAGTAAAGACTGAACATGGGAGGGACGTTAATGATCATGATATCTTGTGTGACTATGATACTGGGGCGGGAGAACAAATTCAATGAGAGGTTCTTGATGACACCTATAGTTTCAGCCTTATTCCCATCAAGGTGCATAACCCCTCTATTTCAATCATAGAATTATGCACTAATTTTTTACCCACAATGAGAGTTAAGAAAAAGGGTCTTGGTTTCGGCTTACCTCTACTTTTGGTAGAGACTTCCTCTCCATTTTTTGTAAGGACTTTGGCCTGAGATGATGAATCAACAACCTTTTCTTTCAATGGTTTCTCTATTGGCTCTATACTTGCATCTTCCAGTAGGTCCTTCTGCAGTAACATCTTCTACTTTGGGATAGCTAAGATATCCCAAAGGGATACATTAGCAGAGGATTTCTTCAACTATTCCACCATATTAAATGGTTGCATATTCAAAGACTTCTACTCCTTAGACTTTGTTATAACAATCTCCTTGCATGGTTGAGATTGTTGTACAACTACGGAGGAACTAGGAGCTTGGTCGAGAACACTTTGGGTTGTTGAGCGATCGGTTCGCCCGTGAATCTCCTCTTCGAGTGAGTGTTATAATCTAATTGCACATACAGGGCCTTTGATGTGGAAATGTCATTTTCTAATGCCACCTCTTCTCCTTCCATCCATGCGAAGAGTTCATGATCAGGAGCTATATATGTTTCTTGCTCCAAGGACATTCCATGCATTTGAGCAGTGAGTATCACATTTTCCATTTACAGAGAGGCATATGCATAACCTCCTGAATTAGAAGTAACACCTTGATTGCGTTGTTCTACCACTTTTTGTTGTAAATTTCCACGTAGACAATTTCAGGGCATATGTGCTTCGTTGCAGGGGAAGCACCAAGAATTGATATCATCAATGAGATTATTTTTCCCCTCTACCAGCTCTCTATTCAAACTTGGGTGAACATTTTGTAGCAGAGTAGGCACTGGAACAATTTGATTATTTGATTGAGTCTGTGAATTTATGTGCGTACCTCCTTGGAATTGGTTTTGTTGGTCGGAAGGTCTTCCACCTTGGTAATTTTGAAAAGATGGCTTCATAGGCATAGATTGTTGCCACTTGATATTAATTATTTCATTTGAGAAGGTCCGCAAAAAATCCTTGATGTCGCTCACTTCAGTTGCTAAAGGGTTAGATGTAGAAGCAACATTTTGTGATGCGCTCGGATATGTGTACATAGATTGGGGGGAAGCAGACACACTAATAGAAGCTATCTCCTGGGTGGGAGCTGATAATTATGTGAATACAGGTATAGCAGGCCGAGGCGGTAACTTTCTGGCATTAATCAAATTATTCTCTACCTTAACAACAAAGTTATATGCATCTATCAAGGTATTCCCACCAAGGGACTAAATCATCACTGAAATGTTGGCATTGAGAGATTTTAGATAGAACATGAACACCAAATCAACAAGTGAGTTAATAGTGATCTGGATCCTTTGCCAAGTTGTGTGAAACCTAGCATTGAAGTCAGTCATGGCATCTTGAGGGGCCCGCTTAATGGTCACCTGCTACTGGAATAACAAAGACCGATCTCCATTGTTTGAAAACCACTTGTAAAAAGGATGTCTGAGTTGATCCAAGGTGCCAATAGTATTAGCTTCTAGAGTGTGGTATCAATCTAGTCCTTTACCTTTGAAAGAGGCTATGAGCAACCTTAGTACTACATTTTGATCAGTGACACCATGCACCAAGCACACATCCACCACATCCTACAGATGGTCGGATGGTGTTTTTGATCCTTACCTGATAAATTTTGGTAAAGCTTTTAAAGAAGATGTTGGGATAGGATCCCACATGGCCAGTGCTACTAGTGCTATGAGAGGGCTTCCAATGTCCCATGCTACATAATTTTTGCTAGCCATTGGTAATGGGACCTATGGAGGGGTCGGGACGTTCGCTGGATGGGCTCTTGCTTGTATTGTTCCAGTGATGGCACTACTAGGCTAGGGTTATTCACTGTCTGGGATCCAGTAACAGGTCTATGACTCATACACCCACTATAAACTTAGATGCGTTCAAACAAGGTCCCACTAGGCATGCCAAAAAAAGAACTGTTGATGCCTAAAATTTCTAGGCACACAACCTTATGGGAAACTTAGTTAATGGAGGGACCAATTGCACTAAACAAAATAACCTCTGAGTTTTAAAGAAGCTAACTCTTCATACATTGGGGGGTGAAAAGGGAAAATGAAGTAGATATACTAAATAAAATCTAATGCTAAGGCAATACGCCAATATCCAATTAAATAGGCATAGGAAATCTTACTTTTGGGTGAGATTTGAAGGCCCGCTCAAGAATCTATATGCCCGAAAATAATAGAAAGTAGAGATGAAATTCTAAAGAATTTAATCAAATAGCATAATACAACTTCCATATGCATTCACTGAACATGAAGAGTACAGAACATGATCTGAACAACAAAATTATATTGAAATTATAGAAGCTTCGTAGATAAACTACTCATTACAACAAACTAGCATAGTATAATGTTTTATCAAATAACTAAGAAATAGAGAGGCCGAATAGATTGGAACAATCTGGATGTCTTAATACAAGAAATAAAAACAATACAAAGGCCGAGAATCTTTTTAGTGCTTTCTTTGTGTATTTTCAAACCCTTTTTCCAATAGACCAAGCCGTATATATAGATTTTTCCCACCGCCTGAATGCTGAATAATAGAAAAGATTCCCAGGCACGAGCCGTGTCGCTCCTCACAATGATTCTCCCCAAACAGACACAATAGAAAGGTATTGAAATGGCATTTTGTTGCCTCAAACAAAACGCGCCCTCCTACAAATGATGCCTATGGTCTGGGAGTGCAAGCGACAAAATCTCCTGAAGACATGTGTCAAACTTCCCAAGGAGACAGTTAGGACACGTGGCATTGAGGTGGGGCTTCTCATTCTTTTATCCCTCCCTTGTGGCTATGGTCCCCGTGGAGATGACACGTGGTGTGATCTTCACTCAAAATTTTTACTGCGGGGTCTACAAAAAAGGTACTTGCGAAAGATGCAACATGGCGCTCGGGTGGAGCTCGGAGACAAAGCAAGGGAAAACAAGTCTCAAGAGCATGCACTGCTGACACATGGCACAAGTGGACGAAGGTGCCACCAAAAGGGAGCCCAAAGAGTTGCAAACATATAACGCGCAAGCTGAGGGCAATGAAAAACCAAACAAAATATACCTTGAGGGAGCTTTAAGGATTATTTAAATCCACACTATTTAACCTTGATCTAATGAGGAACATGCTAGGTACATGGTTTTGATACCTCATTAATGTGTTAGTACATGGTCAATATCATAAGATGGTGTGATTATTTTTTTGGTACCATTCACTTATTTCTTGAGACCTTATCATGCAGAGTGACTAAAAGGTTTGTAATTTTCTTATCAATAGACTTTAGACCTCATTTCATGAATTTGGATTCACTTCATGTTAGTGTCGTATATAAGATAGTTTGATTAGCTAGGGTTGTATGTATCATGGATAAAAATTAACCTAAGATGATTATTAACCCTCTTATATGATTGGCTACCTTGTAATCATGTAGGAAAGGAAGGTAGTCTAGATAGATGGTTATTATTATTAAATTTGTGATTTTAAGATTCTTCAATATTGAGAAGAAAAGGTCAACTTTGTCGTAAACATTGGTCATACTATTGTGGTAAAAATTCTATGAACTTAGTAAATTTGTTATTTTGAACGTCACTTCTCTTACATTGTTCTCTTTAGAGCTATAATATTTTGCATAGTGGACTAACTAGTTGTAATTTAAATAGTATGGAGAATATATTTAACTTGACAAAAAGGTATATGGTTATATTATGAATAATCATGTGAATTATAATTTGACTTGTTAATAAATCAACTTCATCTTAATGGTCATTTTTGTAAATAAAAGTGAAATTGTATAGGAAGAATGCTATTTTGATATTCATGTGACATTTTGAATATGATGGCTAAATTACTTATACATATTGGATTCAAATCAGTATGTGTACTATTAGCATTATATAGTGCTAACATTTAGTGACAAGAATCTTGCCTTCAAATGTTCGAGATTTGGACTACAATCATCCAAGCGATCAAGGTAAGAAAATTTACTTATCATCCAATCAATATTTTGATTTTAATATGTCATTTAAATTATTTCACGTTGGAGTATTAACAATGATGAAAGTATGCAGGATCATAAACAGTCAATGGAAGGCGAGAGGATCACCAAGACCTTAGCTATCCCCACTTCACAATGTGAAGTTATTTGATAATGATGTTATTGTTGAGATATGTATTATGTTTTGTATGACCTAGTGATTATTTTAATTTCCTTAGGGAAAAAGGAGTTAGGTTAATTTTAAAATCCCAACCTGAGTGTTTAGTCGAGTTGGAAGCTTTACGAAAGTTAGAGGAGAGATAGATGATGTGCAAGTAAGAGGTAGATTTCCAATATGTTGCTGCAAGTTTCTCTTTGTTGTTGTTGTTATAATTTCTGATATAGTAGTTGTTGCTGCAAGTTTTCCCTTGGTTTTCACATGTTTCTATTGTTGTTATTGCAAGTGATAGGGGTAATAAAATCATAGTATGTTTCTGGAATTTTTGTAAGAAGATAGGACTCCTAGTGAGGATAGCATTATGCTTTTTGTGTTGTGTCTGAACCCATAACGATCCCTTGTAGTGTGTGAAACATATATGTTAGTTTTCCAAATTTTAGGTAACATGAATCTGAAGGTTCCTTGGTGATTACTCTTAGCTCGAGGGTTGGATAGAGTCCTCTATGTCTTGATGATGTCAATATGGAAGGGTGGAGAGCTTTTTCCTTCCCATTGGTTGTGTTTGAATTTTCAAGTTTGCTAAACAACAACTAGTATTCTGCTCCCTGTGCTCACCATGTGCTCAACTCCTTTATTTTCACGGTTAGAATTGTGTTTAGGAAATTAAATGGCTATTATGTATTAGCTATAAGTAAAGTTGTAAATAAAGGTTATGGCATATGAATGAACAAACGTCATGTAAGGAGTGTAAAGGTGCTAATATCTTGTCAGTGAGGTTACAAAAAGTTTAGACTGTATATTTAAATGAAAGATGCAGGTAAGAATGATTTTTATTTGAGAAATTAAATTTTTCATAGTATAAGTGAACTTAGAATAGGATATTCTACATCTCTTATTAGGGCAATGGAAATGCATGTATTCACTATTGGGGTTGAGTTTAAATCTTGCTATTTTTTTTTGTGTTTATTCAATCATATGTAATATGTTGCACATATATAAAATAATGAGTGAGGTTTCTTCTAGGACTTTGTAGACTTGTGAATGAATCCAACCTAGTGTTTAGGCTGTGGGTATTAGCTAAGGGATGGATTGTAACACCTTCCTCCTTTTCCTGAGATCCATTCATCAGTTGCTCTATTTTTCCTTCTTTGTTTCTATAGGAAAACTCATTAATAAAAACTCTAAAAAATATGAACGAACTTTGAGGAAAAATAAGAGTAAGATTGGTTGCCTTATTTAATCAATTTGTAGGTCAAAATAAAAATAAATAAACTAGTAACTAAACCGCAGAGGGCTCCAGGGAGACCGTGGTTTTCCCTACTTGGGGTTAGACCTAATGTCATCAATGACCTCTATAGGTCATGCCCTATGGAGGAAATCCCCACTTAGAGAGAAATTTCAAATGAAAACATATTGTTCAATGAATAAAGAAAATGATAAATTTTTTCCTTAAAAAAAACCACGATTTAGTAAACTGGAATGTGAAATTAAAACATAAGAAAATAAGATACATTTAGTTCAAACTAACTATAAATGGAGAACACTGTTTCATGTGATGCATGCAAGTGGCTCGCCCAGGAGGGTCGTGATTTTTAGCAAGATAACTTAGTCGTACAACCCCCTCTGTATTTGGCATCATCTCAATGCAGGTACCATTGGAATGCAAGGCAGTTGGGTACTGATCTAAACTTGCAATCTAAGGCCAAACTTATTACACCTGCTACAATAAAATAATATGTACCCATCCATTTATTGAAATATGGTAGGGCTCACCAAAAAATGGGAGCATAAACCTGCAAATTGAACTATCTCAAACTCGTCACCCACCATGAAATAGTGTTGAGTTCTCCTTTCTTTCTCTTGTGTTCTTGCACGCATTTACGATTGCTCATGCCTACTGAGAAGTGTCATCATTAGTTTCTTCTCTTCCCAGGAAAAAAACCACATGAAAATCCCCTAGGTTTAGGTTATGAAGAAGCTATAGTAAGTATTAGGGAAGGACTGAATAAAACCTGTGGGTTCCGCATTTACCTTGTCAAACTGATGTCGAAGGGTAGTTTAAATTGCCTAAGATTTTTTAGTTAAGAGGTTGATTGGAGGGTGTAAGGGGTCAATGGAGTTTAAGGTTGGTGTGTCACTTGAGGATTAAAACAAGGAGGAACTTCCATCGAAGATGTGTGTGGTTATGCCCACCTTTAGCCACAACAACAATATGATCACTTTTTGTATGTTCTTTTTCTTTATTTTTATACATGCTTTTAAATATATCATTGTTTGAAGTTTCGTGGAAGTGTCTTTCAAAATAAAGGTGACATATAAGTAAGAAACTCATCTAATAATATTTGATGCTTGACATATCCTAAGTTGAGACTAACTTCCTTTAGGATACGTTATGCGATCACTTCGATATGGTAAACTTAATTAATAGATCACAATTGTTTTGTTTCTTAATTTTATTTAATAACATACCTGCTCCTTCAGTTCATGCATTATAAAAGATAATCCCAAAGCTCATTTGCTTGGTAAGGAAATCCATGTGTTAATTTTGTGTGGGTTGGGTAGGTATCAAGAAAATGGGCTGCAAGGTCATTGTGAGCTCTAAATCTAATATCAACACATATATACTTGCAAGAAGTTATTACATTGGAATTTTGAAAAAAATTATACAATAGTTTGTGTTCTCTTGTTTAAAGTCCATTATGTTCATAAACTATTTTAGCTATAGTATAACTAAATTTTAAATATCATAAAGATAATATTA
>VDFB02167840.1:0-28015 GCA_007258455.2 Sequoia sempervirens
CTCAAAAGAATAATGATATAACCTATAAGTTACAAATCCTCACAATAAATTAGTAATCTTGATGACGATTCCAATCCTATTGTACTATTTGATGCACTTCATAGTTTACTCACATGATTAAGTCATATGGAATTAATGTGATTAAGGGAATTATCCAAATAGTTGAAAAATCTATTTTTTTCATGGTCATATCCTTCCCACCTATTATTATGTATCTTATACTATTCTATCCTCCCACCCTCTCTTCTCCATATTTCTCATTAACCCTCCTACTTCATCTACTCCTTTTCCTACAAGCTTCCCCATGCTCTATCAACCTTATTCCTCTCATACTCTTGCTATTCCTCCATCTATCACTAACCCTACTTCTCGTGTTCATTATGACCTTAATATTCCTTTACAAACTCATTCCCAATATCAAAATTTTATATATTACTCTACAATTCCATCTCATACCACTTATAGTCAACCCAACATGATTCAAATTATTATTCAATCCTCCACCATTTCCCAACCTTCTCTCCATAGCATCATGAAGGAGCTTCATGAATTATAATATACCTTCTAGTTCTAAAAAGGATTTGACATATAAGTCAAAAAAATCCTTTATCTTATTATATGTTGGTGAATATATTTCCCATGGTTTTTATAGTACCTAGGTTTGAATTGTACAATGTTGAAATTAGGTCATTGGGTCTAATTTGAGATCATATTATTTTAATTAAAATAATATGATCTTAAATTGTTGTTTTCAATACATCATAGTTCCATTCTTCATATACTAATCTAGAAAATTCTTTCATCTAAAATTTTCAACTTAACATTGACCTAAATTAACATGTTCCAAACTAATGTAGTGTAAGAAATACAATAATTGTAGTGTTAATGATTATATTAATATTCTAAACCTTGCTTTATAAAAAATCCTATTAGCCTCCCAATTATGAATTACAAGGCTTATTCATTGATACATTATTACCAATATAAAGGATGAGGTTATATTTAACAATTATGCTTCATTTTTATATTTATGTGAAATTGAGCTTATATTTTTGGATGTTAATCTCCTAAACATAAAAATTTAATACTGTAAGAGAGGGGGACCACCGCATGCAAGACCCTAGGTCACAGAGGGTCGAGATGTGAGAGGCTTCCCTAACTTACCTCAGTTAAGTGCATGTTTTAGGAAATGAGGATGAGAATGATGAGGATTTTAGAGTCCTACAATCACTCTGCAATCCCGAGTTTCAAGGTGGGGCTAGGCGAGTCAATCTTTAGGTCCAAATTTGCACCTCAGGGAGCTCTCTTCCCAAGGATGTCAGCACAGACTTTGAATGACAACACAGTGTGCTGGAGTCTCAGAAACGCGTTGTAGTCTATACGGTCATATTACAGTAGAGGAAAGGTCGAAATCACCAGAGCAACTAATAGCCTAGCTTAACAACTTCTAAGAGGACAAAATAACACTATGAAATATGAAAAGTATAAGCGAAGGTGATAGAGTAGATATACCAAAGCCAAGGTGATGAAGACAATCTCGTAGAATACCCTATTCGCCGCTAGCTCCTTGAAGTGCGTCCACCTACACACAACAAGAGAAAGAATGTTGGGGGGTGGCTCTATAGGGGTCTGCCTCAATCAAACCCTAGTTTAGGTGTTCCCACCCCCACAGACAGCCAATGGAAAAGAGATAAAGAAGTGATAAAAACACAAGCACTACAAACAGTACTATGCTACTCAACCAAATGATAAAGGAGAGGAGAGGGAAGCTTACCACCTCCACCAAGAGCACTCAAGGCTACTTGGAGGAGAAATGAGAGGAACTCAAGCCTCTACTGGAATGGCGTGGTCCCAAAATTTCTCTACCAACATGATGGAGTGTGATATTGCTACTATGGAATGCTTGGAATGCTAGAATGTGAGTGCAAAATGAGCTTGAAGTATGTAGAGTTCTTCCAATCTTCATTCAACCTCCTAATTCAAGTTCAAAGACTTGAATATGAAGGAATGAGGAAAGAAATGGCCATATTCGGGTTGGGTGGCTGAAGGAGGTGTTACAACTTCGTTGCCAATGGGAAAAGTAACACCTCTTCTGGCTTAGCTGCAAGAATCTGCCAGGGACGTAAGTGCGCCACACAGATGTCTACGTGTCGCGTGGGTGTCCCCGACAGAAACGCCTCCACCGACACACAAAATGGGCACCAAGTGGACTGCCATTAGCGAGCTTAAGTGAATTTAAGCCTCTGACTTAGGTTTTCTAAAGTGTAATAAGGAAAAAAGGGGAATTGCACCTAGGGTGCAAATTTGCTCTTATATATTTTTTCCCCACTTTAGCGAGCACAAGTACTAATGAGTGCTTGGTAAAGTAGATCAAGAAGAAAGTAGGGTTAGAAAAGTATACTTGAACCGTCAAGGATGTAGACCGCGATCTGGCGAACTTGAAGATGGAGGGAGAACAAAAGACTCCATAGCTACTCGAAACTATGAAGTTGGAACAACAAAGTGCCTTACAGGCCCGCAAACCTACAAGGAGGAAACCCCCAAGATCTCTCGCATGGAGGAAGCCCCAAGGAAGTAGACTCTACAGAGTCAAGAAGCGGTGACACGTCTACCCACAGATAGAACATGTCAAAAGCGGCGACACGTCCACCCGTAGATAGAGTGTGTCTAAAGAGTTAATACGTCTACCCATGGATAAAACGTATCTAAAAGTGAAAACACGTCTACCCGTAGATAGAACATGTCTAAAGTGTCGATGCGTCTTCCCACAGATAGGACACATCTAAAAGCAGTGACATGTCTACTCACAGATGGAACATGTCTAAAGTGTCGATACATCTACCCATAGATAGAACGCATCTAAAAGCGGCGACACGTCTACCCGCAGATATAACATGTCTAAAGAGTGGTAAGTCACGTAGACCGAAATACTTTCAAAGGGGTCCCTCGGGAACTCTTCGAAAGGAAATGGGTCCACTCAAGGGATGCACAGTTTGAAACAACAAGGTCTAGTTAGGTTCCCCCCAAGCTAGACATGAAAGGATGAATAGAACGAGCCTAGTCGGGCTCCCCGTTAGACTAGATGTAAAGGATTCCATTCGTTACAAAAGCTTTTGAAGAAAGGGTCCTTGAGGAACCCGTCGTGAAATAGAGGGGGTCCACTCAAGGGACACGTAGTTCAAAATTTGCCACCCTAGAGCGATTCGTCATCAATGGATCCTTTCAAAAGAAGTTCACTTCATCAAGGAATTCAAAAGGAAGGTCATGCCCCCAGCAAGGGGAAGTCAAGGTAGTTCCCACTTCAGAGGAAGATCTCCAAGTCCTTTCTTTATGAACCTGTGATGAAGGAAGCACATTCCGTTAGGATTCTATGTTGAGAATGCGCTTCCAAGGAAAGGGTGTTGTGAGGACTTTTGAGAAAAGATTTGTTGGCGGTGAATTCATTTTCTAAAAGTCAGAGTGTTAAAGAACATCGTGACACATAGGAGGGACAACTCAAGCAAAGAAGAGAGAAAGATAAAGAAAAAAGTGAAAAGCACAAACAAAGGGCACAATGGGATCTGGTTTAGCGAGGTCAGATCTTTTTGAGCTCATATAATAGTAGGTAACCACAATGCAAGGTGAAAGATCATCAATCTCCAACTAGATCAAGAAGAATGCACGGAAAACAAAGTAAAAATAAAAAAATGGGTCAACATGGAAGGGAAGCCTAAATGTCCCTAACGCTTTGCATCATCCCCAATTTATCGAAAATCAAGCACAAACATGGAAGAATGATGGTACAAATAGAAGAAGGTTTACAACACAAAAACCATGCCTGTATCCAAGCACCAACAAGGGTGATGAGGTTCATCCAGGAACATATAGCACGGGTACGGGGAACACATCACAAGATACACACACACGCACACAAGATCAAGAAAAGGGGACCTCCTCCTAACACTGATCGGCCAAGAGGTCGTTTGCTTCCCAATCTAAATCTTCGTAAGGGGAAGGAGGATGATCCTGCAATGGGGGAATGTTAAGAGGAGGGGCATTTGGTCCTCCCGCAACAAGGGCCAAGGAAGAGGGCCCCTCGAGGTCCTCTCCATCGAGCTCTTGTGGAGTCAAAGTCAACAATTTTGCAAAGATTGCCGACAAGCTCGGGACCTCATCCACAGAGTTGAACATGCACCCCATGGGAGCTCCATGTCTTACTTCAGTGGATGGAACAAGTTGTGCCTGAGATCCACCACTAGGCTCACCGAATGATTCAGGAGTGGTGACAAACTCAGGAGAGGCCGGGACAGTTTTTGTCATAAGGACATAATAGGTCATTGCAGGGCCACCTTGCAAAGGTGGGCTCCTCTTACGTCCTTTATCGCGAGGACTAGCCTCTTCCTTCTTCTTCGTAGGAGGGTGTTAGCTCTCAAAACCATAGGCTGAATGCCTCAAGAGGCTGCCAATCTCTTGATATGCTTTAGGGTAACATACAAGGTTAAAAGAATTCAACCTTCTGCTCTTTAGGTGCTACTAAACCTGGGTGGGTGCACCTCTATGAATAATGTAGAATTAACTTGCAATCAATCCTCTTACAACACTTGTTCACAATGGAAAATGGGAGTGAACAAATGAAATTCAATTTGAAGATAGTGACAATATTCTGCTCTAAGTCCTAAATACTCAATTAAAAGAAACTGAATGAATTTATAATGATGAAATGCAGAGACTAGTTTCTTGTTCGGTATGCGGAGTCAAATGAGATCAAGATAAGCAACACTTTCTGGAGAAGACACAAATTATCTGGCATATGTTTTGTTTACAACTTGTATAAACATGCAACAATGTGACTACTAAGTTCTACTTCAATAATCCAAAATGAGTTTCTCTGATTACTGTGATCAATAAAAGGATTTAATCTTTGCTTGAAAGAACCAGTTGATTGATCACACAAATACAGTAAATGTGTATCGATAAATCAAACATAAACTTGCTATGTTAATTTAAACAACCAAAAAAGTCATTCATGGAGACAACTTAGCAGTATTTTTCATTTCAATTCAACAGATAATTGACACCAGAGAAATGCAGCAACATCAACTGAATTTCATAAATACCTCCATTGTGAAATCATGCAATAATAGCCTCTGGTATGATAATTTTATTCTACCGTTTCTACTTGCAGTATATCAAAAATCTAATTTCTGGTCACAAATAACAACTACAACATGCTTATTTATACACCAACATGAGAAAAATATCAAAATAAAATATTATGTTGGCCCTCCACAAGATTCAGGCTTAAAATATGTCAGCCTGCAATGGTTACCCACACAGATTCATGTCAGCCTAGCACTCTGAAATTCTGTTTTTACTAGTGAGCAGTCGGCGAGACATCCATATCGTCCTGCCAAAGGCAATTCAAATGCTACCATCCCGTGTTCACTGTGCGCGTGTTATGCTTTCACCGTGACAATCCGGGTCGAGGAGATATCACATAGACTACACAATGCTCCACTGAAGGCTCCTCCTAATTTCGTGTCGCTGTGACTAGGCAAATGTTATTCTGAAGACGAGAGGCATCCTTTTGTTCTTTTTCATTTCGCTATAGCCCTGTGCTGTCGGTGAGAAGTCACAGAGATACAAAATGTCTTACCGAAATTCACATTACCCCCAATATGTCGTTGTAACAACCCGTTAGTCATACCAAAGTCATATAGTATTCATTTGTTCTCACTCTACTTCGCTATAACACGTATGTGTCAGGGAGACCACATACCGAGATCAACATGTTAAGCCGAAAGGCACTCAATATATCCAAGTCGCCAGGACATAAGAAATCTCCCACCGAACTGCACATTTTATTCAATCCACTTCGCCATAGCTCACAGGTATCGGGGAAACCCTATGTCAATAGCTTGTGTTTCACCGAGAAGACCACATGACCAAAACTTGTCGCCGTGACCCACGACCTCTCCTGTCGACAAATCCATCAGTCGCTATAACATGCAATCCTTGGTGAGATGACACATAGAGTGCGTTGTTATACTGAAATCCATCCAAGCCCACACCTGTTCACCAAGACGAGTCTGACCCTTCCGATAGAACTCGAGCATACGCCAATCGACAAGACATTTACTTCTCGCCATGACCTCCACCTGAATATGAAACCTATGCCGATATGTAACTTATTTGTCACCGAAACACAAAATATGTCATGCCGAAAACCACCTACAGGAAAAATCCATTCGTTGTGACAAATAATAAGTCTTGTCGATAGGCAACACAAACTTATTGCAAGCAGAAAAAGCACAACGGGTCAGGGAGACAAGAATGAACCTATGCCGATATGGACCCAGACATGAAAAATGCACAACATGATTTATTCAATGGGACAATATGGCAAACTATAGATGAAAAATGCATATGGTCGGACCAAAACTGGAAGTTTATGAATAAAACATATGTAAAAACACCAAATTTTTATAGTTCCAACAATGGCTCCGTCTGGGGATGAATGATAGTCAGATCATAGCAAGGATCCAAATCTTTGGGTGAGCAGACCAGACACAAAATGAGGAACCAGTGAGAAGCAATGGAATGAAGCAATGGAAATGAATGGAAAGTGAAATGGATGCAAAATGAATGCAAAATGGAGGCAAATGGAAAATGAGAGTGAAATGGAGATGGATGAGAACCTAAACTACTGTGCATGGAGAATAATTTTAAAGAGGATACACAAGAGTTGTCCATGCACTAGCAACCCTCAACCCTCTATGTTGATCAAGAGAAGAAAAGCTTCAAGAATTGCCCATGAACAGGCAATTCCTGATCTTCACCAACCATGTTCTGTAGATAATATGAGTCTTCGCCCTTCTTTCCAGTAACAACAAAAGGTCCCAACCAAAGAGCTTCAAATTTACCATGCTTTCCTTTCTCTTAACACCTTGCATTCCACATCAATACCAAGTCATTTTCTTCAAATTTTCTATTCTTTGCCTTCTTGTCAAATAGATACTTCATCTATGCCTGTAACTTCATGTTTTGACTTTGGGCTTCTCTCCTTACTTCATCCAGCTCAGCAAGTTGCTCCATTATGTCTTCCATGGGTTCAAGAACTTCCAAATATTCCTGTAAGACAAACTTGTAGACTGGTAACAAATTCTGCAGAGGCATCCTAGCCTGTGCTCCATACACTAATTCGAATGGAGATTTTCCAATTGCCCTTTTCACAGTGATTCTGTCAACCCACACAACCAATTTTAACTTTGAATCCCAAGCCTTCTTGTTTTGTCCCAGCATCCTCTTTATAATCTTCAAGAGACTCTTATTGCTAGACTCTGCTTGACCATTGGCTTGTGGATGATAAGGAGCTGCATAAGAAATAGTACTGCCATACTTATCACAAAAGCTTTTGAATTCATCTAACTTGAAGCACATCCCATTATCAGTGATTATCCTCAATGGTGTACCAAATCTAGTGATAATGTTGTCCATCAAGAAATTTGTTACAACTTTACTTGTAGCTTGCTTGGTTGGGATTGCCTCCACCCATTTTGTAAAATAATCAGTGGCAACTATTATCCATCTATGCCCTCCACTTGATTTCTCTTGTATCTCTCCAATGAAATCAATTCCCCATTGATGGAAAGGGGCATTAGCTTGCAAGGGTCGAAGTGGCAAAGCACCCTGGTACTTCAACTTTCTAGAAAACTTTTGGCAAGCCTCACACCTTCTCACATATGTAAAAGAATCATTAAAAACCTTTGGCCAAAAATACCCAGCCCTGAGAATTTTGTGCGCAGTTGTCTTTGCTGAATAATGACCTCCACAAACTCCTTCATGCATTTCCTTCAAAACATGCTTGGCCTGTGATTCATCCAAACACAACAACAATATGCCATCCCTATTTTTCCAAAATAGATCGCCATCCATAAAAACATATTTTGATGCCTGCAACTTCAAAGTTCTCCTTTGGCTGTCACTCAATCCATCTGGACATTTCATATATTTAAGATAATGCATAACATGAGTATACCATGGAGTATGTTCAATGCTTGCAATTGCAGCCTCTTCTTCAACATTACAAATCTGATTTGCCACAATATTGGTTTCTGTCATCAGTCTAGCCAAGCCTTGGCCCCTTACTAGCTTAGTGATCTATATCTCCATGTCAAATTCTTGAATCTTGTTGATCCATCTGCATCTTTCCCCTGTGACTTTAGATTGTGTTAAAATGTCTTTGACAGTAGCATGAGGGATATAAGCAATTACTTTTGCTCCAACAAGATATGGTCTGAATGCTTTAGTGGCCTTTACAAGTGCAAAAGCCTGTTTCTCCATTATGTCATACTTCAATTCATACCCCTGTAATGATTTACTAAAGAAAGATACAGGTTGTTCATAACCATCATTATTCTTTTGTAACATAATAGCATCAATAGTATGCATTGAGGCAAAAGAAAAAATCTAAAAGGGCTTTGTAAAATATGGAGATTTAAGAACAGGAGCCTCTTTGATAGCCCTTTTGACAGACACAAAAGCATCCAAAGCTTCAACATTCCAATTGACTTTTTGTCCTTTCTTCAACATCTTAGGTATGGGCTTGATGATCTCAACAAAATTAGAAACAAATCTTCTGACAAAATTAATTTTTCCAAAGAAAGATTGTATTGCTTTGACAGTTTTGGGAATAGGAATTTTATCAATAGCTTCCACCCTCTTAGGATCTATTCTAATTCCTTCTTTTGAAACAATATGACCCAAGAGTTTACCTTCTGTGACTGCAAAATGACACTTCTTTGGATTTAAACTAATACCATATTCAAGAGCTTTGATAAATACCTTTTCAAGATGTTGCACATGATCTTCAGCCTTCTTTGAATAAGCAGTCAAGTCATCTTGGTACACCACCATGATAATATTAATCAAATCAGCAAATGCCACATCCATGGCTCTTTGGAAAGTTGCTCCAGCATTGGTGAGACCAAATGGTATTCTTATGTATACATATGTTCCCCAAGGAGTTGTGAACATTGTTTTGTATTGCTCAGACTCCTTGACTTTAACCTGATTGTATCCAAAAAACCCATCCATCATAGATAACAGCTCACAGCCTGTCACCTTATGCAATATTGCTTCCATGTTGGGTAGAGGATAATTATCCTTGAGAGATGCCACGTTCAGATTTCTAAAATCCACACATAATCTGATATTACCATTCTTCTTTCTTACAGGAACCAAATTAGAAACCCATGTTGAATGCCTGATTGGTTTGATAATTCCTCCATCTCTGAGCTTTGTCAGTTCGTCTTGCATTTTAGGTTCCAATGTTAGATTTATAAGTCTTTTCTTATGTCTAAAAGGCTTGGCGTCTGGTTTCAATGGTATTTCATGCTAAAGTAAATCTTCCCTGTATGCTTTCAAATCCTCATAAGACCAATCAAAAACATGTTTATATTTTCTTAATAACTCAATCAACATTCTTCTAATTGTAGGGTTGATCTTCTTTCCAATGTATACCTTTCTTGGTGCTATTTCAATCCCCAAGTTAATATCTTCAACATCTTCCTTTCTGACTGATGTTTGCTTCATAAGGGACCGATCACTTCCATCATACACCCTTTCTAGTGCCACTAGTCCTTTATGAAGCTTGTTTGTTTTGAGTTGTAAGATCTCCTTGCCAAACATGGTTTGCTTTCCATCTACTTCCTCGACAAAGGCGTTGAAATCAATCTCCTGGGCTTCATACTGATCTATACAATTGAGGAATTTCAAAAGGTCTGTATCATCATTGAAAACTTGCCAGCTATAAACGTTATCAGGAACAGCAGGCCTCATCTTGAACTCAATCTGTGACACCCTAGCCAATGTGATATCATCTCTTTTCAATGCCATATTTACTAAAAAATTAGCCATTATATTCTTCGACCTGTCAATCCACTTAATTGAGAAGACATCAAACAGTTCAATTATGTCCCATGCAGCATTCTTGTATTGCTTTAATCTTTTGTGCTTTGTTGCATACTTGGATTTAATTTGTGAAACAACCAACTCAGAATCACCAAAATAGTTCTAAAACAACTTAATCTTGTGTTTCATAGCTATGTTCAAATCTGTCAATAAAGCTTCATACTCTGCCACATTGTTTGTACATTCAAATGCCAAAAAGAATGAATATTTAAAAGTAGTACCTTTAGGGGAAACAAAAAAAATCCCAGTGCCATTACCTTCTTGACTGCAGGCTCCATCAAAATACATCTTCCATATGCCATTACAATTATGTGCAGCATGTTTTTCAATTGGATCACTATTTGTTAATTCTGGCTGGGCTGGTTCAATCTTAAAACTCCCAAGATCAACATCACAAAAACAATTAATCTGATCCTGTGGTACACATTCAACAAGCTGATTCATTCTTGGCTCTTTGTATAACTTCACATCTTGACCATTCACTGGAATAGTAGCATAAGACAAATCAAACTGGACATTTCCTCCAACTGCTGCTATCCATTGTCTTGACAAAAGCATACCAAACTGCGGAGGAGTATCAATAACCGCTATATCTATATTATAAGTGACTTGTGGATAAGTAGCCAGCTTGACTTCAACATCTTTCATAATACCAACCACAGGAATAGGTTTGTTATCCATTGTATAAGACTTGCCTCCAGTGATATCAACCCACATACCAAGTTGTTTCATAACTCCAACAGGCATGATGTTTATAGCAGCACTAGAATCTATCATGCAGTTCCTTAACAATTTGTTATTAACAAGCAACATAGTAAAAAAAGGATCAACTTGAGGAGAAGTTGATAATATATCATTGAAGCAGACTTCATAATTATTCATCTTCTCCTGCCTATTGACTGCTTTAACAGTTATTTTATTTTTCAGTATTTATGTGTTCTCCATTCATTATCAATTGAACAGTAGTATCCCTATACTCTTTAATTTTTATCATCTCAAGTAGTGGAACATACATTTTTACCTAGGACAATGCCTGAGTGAAATCAAAAGAGGAATTCTCCACCTTGGTAGTCTTCTTTAATTCTGGCGCTTCTCTTTTGTTTTCTTCTTTTTCTTTTTTACTAGACTAGTCAGGCATCTGTATTTCTTTATTTAATTCCTTTACTTCCTCCTTTTGGCCTGGTTTATGTTCAATTTTATTATGCTGATTGTTTTCTGGCTTCTTTATAGTTTCCTGTGTTGCCTTTTGATCTTTAATAAAAATTCCCCCAAGAACCCCATCTTGCTCATTTACTTTTCTATTTCTCAACCATTATTGACTTTTGGCTTTCTCAACTACAGCAACAGTGATCCTTTCTATTTCATCCTTAGTAAGTCTCCTCACATTGCATTGAGTAGGCACTGCAACAGGATGTGGCTCTATGTAATCTTCATCAGAATCATAAAAAATCTGTTGTTCAACCATATAAACATTATACTTCTGATTGGAGACATCATATTCATAGCCTTCATCCTCTGAATATGAGTTTCTTTCCTCAGCATGGTGAATTTTTTTTTAAGTCAAATATACAGTGTGATCTTCTCCATTATTTTCCCTCAGCATTCCTTCTTCTTGCATCCTTTGAGCTACAACACAATAATCTGGAGAATGTAGCTGATTACAAAATTCACAAAAATAATTATTACTCACTATGTAAGTTCCTTTCTTGCTCAGTGGATCAGGAGTCTCTTTGTTTCTTGGCCTGGCTGCCATAGGTTTCCCATCTTTCCATTCTATATTGTAAGGCATATCATGCAGTCTCAGCCTTTCATTTCTATTCTCACTTCTGTATGTATTCTCTTGTCTGTACTGATAATTATTTTGCTAAGGAGGCCTCGGGTTGTCTCTTTTATTAGTTATACTAGCAGCCTTCCTATTATTTTCAATTGTTAATGCAATCTTCTGTACTTCAGCCAGACCTCTTGGAAATCTATTTCTCAGTTCGTACCCTATTTTGGGATCAAATGCATTTAAATAAACACTTAAAGCTACAGAATCTAGCAACCTTGATCCAGGAGGTACCTTAGTTTTCAATTTGTTAAATCTTTGATTGAAATCATAAACTGAGTCATTTTGATTTTTCTGAAATCCTCATCAGTTCATGAAGAGTTGCATCTGGTGCATTTAGATTTCCATACTGCTCTAGGAATCGATCTTGGAACACTTGAAGAGAATTAATTGAATATGCTGGCAAGCTGTTAAACCAATCACTCGAATCTTCAATAAGTGACATCATAAACAACCTCATGTGCAAGTCTTCATATGGCATACCTATATCTTGAATGAACACATTGAAATTCCTTAGATGTTCTTCAGCAGTGACTGCATTGCTCCCTGTAAACTTGGGAACCAGACCTCTCCAGTTGCTATCCATAGGGTAAGGGCATAGATGAAATCCTACCAAATCAAACTGCCTGATCATTGCTGCATATTGGTGAGGGGAAGGGATAGGTGGATATTGATACTGATGCATAGGATTATTGTATTGCACATTATGCTGAGGGATGTGATGCTGACTAGGAGGTGGATGCATATTCGCATGTTGTGTGGGAATATAAGGGGGTTTACTTGGCTGCTTATAGTGATTCCCACCCTGATTGTAAGGAACGTTATGTTGATTGGAGGATCCTGCACCATGATCACCCTACTTGTGAGGTGGAACATACTTTGATCCACTAGCTGTCTGATTAGCAATTTGGGCTTTCTATAATTTAGCCTCCAACTCCTTTATCTTTTTCTCTTGTTGTTCGAACTGTGACTTTACTTCCTCAGGAAGCTCATGATCAACAACCATATTTTGGTTACTCTTCATCTTCTGATCATATTCATGCCGAATTCTGAGTTGTTCAGGCTCAAGTCTAGCTTCAAACTTAGCCTGTTTCTTAGCTTCAAGCTCAGCTTGTTTTTGAGGATTATAGAATGGATTTATTTTCTCCTCAGGGGTACACAGTTCTGCACTTGAATAATCCTTCCATGTATCATAGCGATCTGGTTTGTCTCTACCTGTCAGATACATATCCTCATTTATTTTTTTTCCTTTATCAACATTGTCATCCGTATGAATCCACTTACTGCTGTCAGTAGGAGCTCCTGTATGACCTCCCTTGTATTGAGATCTTCTTCCATTCATGATGAACAACTGCAAAATTTTCTCAGAGTCACCACTCACTTTTATCAAAAATGAGAAAAATGTTCAATATTTCTTATTCCCAACGGAGTCGCCAATTTGTTAGCTCTAAAAAATGCAGGTTGAATGCCTCAAGAGGCTGCCAATCTCTTGATATGCTTTAGGGTAACATACAAGGTTAAAAGAATTCAACCTTCTGCTCTTTAGGTGCTGCTAAACCTGGGCGGGTGTACCTCTCTGAATAATGTAGACATTAACTTGCAATCAATCCTCTTACAACACTTGTTCACAATGGAAAATGGGAGTGAACAAATGAAATTCAATTTGAAGACAGTGACAATATTCTGCTCTAAGTCCTAAATACTCAATTAAAAGAAACTGAATGAATTTATAATGATGAAATGCAGAGACTAGTTCCTTGTTGGGTATGCGGAGTCAAATGAGATCAAGATAAGCAACACTTTCTGGAGAAGACACAAATTATCTGGCATATGTTTTGTTTACAACTTGTATAAACATGCAACAATGTGACTACTAAGTTCTACTTCAATAATCCAAAATGAGTGTCTCTGATTACTGTGATCAATAAAAGGATTTAATCTTTGCTTGAAAGAACGAGTTGATTGATCACACAAATACAAAAAATGTGTATCGATAAATCAAACATAAACTTGCTATGTTAATTTAAACAACCAGAAAAGTCATTCATGGAGACAACTTAGCAGTATTTTTCATTTCAATTCAACAAATAATTGACACCAGAGAAATGCAGCAACATCAACTGAATCTCATAAATACCTCCATTGTGAAATCATGCAATAATAGCCTCTGGTTTGATAATTTTATTCTACTATATCTACTTGCAGTATATCGAAAATCTAATTTCTAGTCACAATTAACAACTACAACATGCTTATTTATACACCAGCATGAGAAAAATATCAAAATAAAATATTATGTTGGCCCCCCACAAGATTCAGGCTCAAAATATGTCGGCCTGCAATGGTTACCCACATAGATTCATGTCAGCCTAGCACTCTGAAATTCTATTTTTACCAGTGAGCAGTCGGCGAGACATCCATATCATCCTGCCAAAGGCAATTCAAATGCTACCATCCCGTGTTCACTGTGTGTGTGTTACGCTTTCGCCGTGACAATCCAGGTCGAGGAGATATTACATAGACTACACAATGCTCCACTGAAGGCTCCTCCTAATTTCGTGTCACTGTGACCAAGCAAATGTTATTCCGAAGATGAGAGGCTTCCTTTTGTTCTTTTTCATTTCGCTATAGCCCCGTGCTGTCGGTGAGAAGTCACAGAGATACACAATGTCTTACCGAAATTCACATTACCCCCAATATGTCGTTGTAACAACCCATTAGTCATACTGAAGTCATATAGTATTCATTTTTTCTCACTCTGCTTTGCTATAACACATATGTGTCAGGGAGACCACATACCGAGATCAACATGTTAGGACGAAAGGAACTCAATATATCCAAGTCATCAGGACATAAGAAATCTCCCACCGAACTACACATTTTATTCAATCCACTTCGCCATAGCTCACAGGTATCAAGGAAACCCTATGTTGATAGCTTGTGTTTCACCAAGAAGACCACATGACCAAAACTTGTCGTTGTGACCCACGACCTCTCTTGCCGACAAATCCATCGGTCGCTATAACATGCAATCCTCGGCGAGATGTCACATAGAGTGCGTTGTTATACCGAAATCCATCCAAGCCCACACCTGTTCGCCAAGACAAGTCCGACCCTTAGCCAATAGAACCCAAGCATACGCCAATCGACCAAAGATTTACTTCCCGCCATGACCTCCACCCGAATATGAAACCTATGCTGATATGTAACTTATCTGTCACCGAAACACAAAATATGTCATGTCAAAAACCACCTGCAGGAAAAATCCATTCGCTGTGACAAATAATAAGTCTTACCGATAGGCAACACAGACTTATTGCAAGCAGAAAAAGCACAACGGGTCAGGGAGACAAGAATGAACCTATGTTGATATGGACCCAGACATGAAAAATGCACAACACGATTGATTCAATGGGACAATATGGCAAACTATAGATGAAAAATGTATATGGTTGGACCAAAACTGGAAGTTTATGAATAAAACATATGTAAAAACACCAGATTTTTATAGTTCCAACAGAGGGGATGAACTCCCCACAGAAGAAGCTGGAGGTGTAAAGGAGGAAGATGAAAAAACCACAGTGGATACAACCAAAGTGTTAACCATATCCATGGTTTTGGGAAGGGATGAATATCCAAAATGGACATCAGCAAAGGTGACTCCGTTGAGGGAGCGATAAAAACTTGTACCTGATTAGGGTTAGGCACTTTCATGCTCACAACGGAAGCTAGGAACAGATCAAGTAGAAGAGACACAACAGGAGAAGAGGAAGATGATGCTGCAGAGGGCCCTGAAGCGGGGGTGATCGTTTCTTCTTGCTTTTGTTGCGAAGTGGCCTGCTTGTCTAGGAGAGCCTTTCGTTGGCGCTTGCGCTCTCATGTAAGGAAATTCCTATGGCTCTTGGAGTTAGAAGCCGCAACTTGTGAAGGGACAAGAGTTTCTTGTTCGATCACAGGGATGTCCACTACGGTTGTTTAAGGCAGAGGAACGGGTTCTTGTGCAAGAGTAGGGGGAGCAAGCTGAGGAGTGATAGAAGGAGTCGACTCGAGAGCCTCGACAACGTCCTCTTTCCACTCACTTCCTTTGGAGCAGGAGCAGTAGGAGGCCACGGCGGTCGATACAAGGACTCTCTTCGAATGATCTTCTTCCTTTCATACTGAGCGAGTCTAGGCTCCATCGGTAGAACAGGAAGCTCGAATGTGGGATGCTTGGGCTTTCGCCAAGCAGGCACCGAAGGGTTCTCCTGCAAACAGGGAGCAAAACTTGAGGGTACCACAATTGAGTGAGAAGAAGTGTTAGGTAAGGCAGTGGAAGAGGAAGAAGGAGGATCACTAGGCCACTTTTCTTCTTTCCTCTTTTGAGCCTTAACAACATCATTGTCAGCCTTTAAGCAGGCCCTATGTGAAATAGTGTAAGGCGAGGGAGGGTACCTCACTTTCGGCCTCAAACGTCCTTTCTTATAATTCTTATATGTCTTGTGTAAAAGGCTCATCCTAGGTAGAAGGGGACCCATAGGCGCAGGCCACGGGTGATCCAGGGAGTAGCTGTCACATACGACCAACGGTCGATAGTCGGTGTCATGGATCACATGTACGAAACCTCCATGGATAAATTTTAGACATTTATGCACAACGGAGGGTACCGCATTCATCGCTACTAACCAGGGGATACCCAAATTTACACTGAAGAGTTCAGACCCAGGAATGATATCAAACAAGAGCTTCATGGTCTTAGGTCCGACCAAGACTAATAGGGCAATGCTACCTAAAGGGGTTACAGAAAGACCGTCATGTGTGCGAATGAAACTTTCAGGAGCATCATATACATCCTTATGTAAAAAATTTATAAGCATGATCTCCTTTGTTATTATGTTCACCTGTGACATCGGATCAATGAGAACACCGACTATGTAATCTTTCCATTGATCCATGCAAGAATATAGAGGGGAGATGGTTCCTTGTTAAAGCCCATTGGCAAGTCCTATGAAGTAAAGGTTATGCCAACACTTTTCTCTACAGGCTGCTCAGAGGGGATGGTTTGATGCAGGAATGAAGCAATTACACACACTAGATAGTTCTTTCACATAAGTCCTAAAGGTTAATGGATAAGACGGTGACCCAATTAAGGTTTCATTGTGCAATACCTTTGGATCCTTCCAACTACACCACCTAGGGGTCACAGGTTGGGTTGCAAGGTGACAACCTTACAACACTCACACCTACAACACTCCTAGAGTACAAGGAAAGGAACTACCAGTATCGTAAGAAAAAAACCAAAGTGGTTCACGTCAGGTTCACCAAAAATGTAAGAGAGGGGGACCACCGCATGCAAGATCCCAGGTCATGGAGGGTCGAGACGCAAGAGGCTGCCCTAACTTACCTCAGCTAAGTGCATGTTTTAGGAAATGAGGATGAGAATGATGAGGATTTTAGAGTCCTGCGATCACTCTGCAATCCTGAGTTTCAAGGTGGGGCTAGGTGAGTCGGTCTTTAGGTCCAACTCTGTGCCTCAGGGAGCTCTTTGTCAGAGGATGTTAGCGCAAACTTTGGATGACAAGCTAGAGTCTCAAAAACACATTGTAGTTCGTACAGTCATATTACAACAGAGACAAGGTCGAACTCACCAGAACAACTAACAACCTAGCTTAATGACTTCTAAGAGGACAAAATAACACTGTGAAATATGAAAAGTATAATCGAAGGTGATAGAGTAGATACACCAAAGCCAAGGTGATGAAGACAATCTCGTAGAAAACCCTATTCACTAGCTAGCTCCTCGAGGTGCGCCCACCTACACATAACAAGAGAGAGAATGTTGGGGGGTGGCTATATAGGGGTCTTCCTCAGTCAGACCCTCATTTAGGTGTTCCCACCTCCATAGACAACCAATGGAAAAGAGATAAAGAAGTGATAAAAACACAAGCACTACAAACAGTACTATGCTACTCAACCAAATGATAGAGGAGAGGAGACGGAAGCTTACCACCTCCACCAAGAGCACTCAAGGCTGCTTGGGGGAGAAATGAGAGGAAATCAAGCCTCTGTTGCAATGGCATGGTCCCAAACTTGATCTAACGATGTGATGGATTGTGATATTACTACTATGGAATGCTTGGAATGCTAGAATGTGAGTGCAAAATGAGCTTGAAGTGATGTAGAGTTCTTCCAATATTCATTCAACCTCCTAATGCAAGTTCAAAGACTTGATTATGAAGGAATGAGGAAAGAAACGACCATATTTGGGTCAGGTGGCCGAAGGAGGCATTACTACTTCACTGCCAATAGGAAGAGTAATGCCTCCGTTGGCTCAGCCACATGAATTTTCCAGGGACGTAAGTGCGCTGCATAGACGTTTGCATGCCACGCGGGCATCCCTGATAGAAATGCCTCCACCAACACACAAAACAAGCGCCAAGTGGACTGCCATTAGCAGGCTTAAGTGAATTTAAGCCTCCGACTTAGATTTTCTAAAGTGTAATAAGGAAAAAAGAGGAATTGCACCTAGGCTACAAATTCGCTCTTATACAAATACCAAATGTCCAAAAGACAATAAATACCCATATATTTCATTCCTACTCCTATTGTGATGAATTCAATACTTTCACCAAGAAATGGAAAAAATTTCTATAGTTAAGAAAAAATCACTATAGTTGACTTAAAATCATCATTGTTGATGATAAAATTGTTGCTTGCACATATTGGTGATTTTTATCAATTTGATTTTTTGTATAGTTTAAATAAATTTATTTCTATTTCAAGTCACCCCTAGGTCACTCTAGATCACCCCAAACAATTACGATAAAAAATATCCATCTTTATAGTGTACTACCTCAAACAATGAAGCAATCTTGGTAACAAGGCCTGAGATAAAGTCTTTTATGACTAAATGGAAGCAATATAGACCTTGATCCAATTTATGGATCATACCTCTTCCATATAAAGGTGTTGTTAAACTAGTGAAGAAATCTTACAACAATTTTTTTTAAATAATTATGTAATTCTAATTTTTATTTATGAAGCAATGTATTAACCATAAATGATTATTTTTGAGTTTAAAATTAGCAATAATAAAATTAAAAAACCATAAATTTTCAATACATAACACTAGATGTACATGGGTAAACCATTTCAAGAAAATATCCACTATCAAAGAGAGGCTCAAGAATGCATTAATCTTCAAGAATAGAATAAATTTGCAACACTCTAACTCCCTCTAATCTAATAGCATTCTAGTAGAACATGTGTGCCTATGAAATTATATAATAAAATTATTGTCTCATGCCTCCAATTTATAGAGAAATGGGAGAGGAATACCACAAATAGTTTCCCAAAACAATTTACCATCAAATCATTGCTAAAATGAAAAAAATCCCACATCCAAAATGAAGAGTAGTCCTTTTAGCTCAAGAAGAAACTTGGGACTTTAATTCATCCATTGTCCTTATTCTTGACCCTCCTTCTAAGAATGAAGTCCCTACAAATTTCCAATCTCAAATCCCTCTTCATTTTTTATCTACCCAACAATGGATAACAACCCTCCTGATAGAAATAGGAAACCTCCTACATCTTGAGGTACTTTCCATGGTGACCTTGGATTTTCCAATAGATGAATGAACTTTTAAATGAAACCCTTTCAATTGGAACCTATATTGATTCATTCTAAAATAAAAATCATATCTATTGTAGAGATATAAGTTCCCCAAAAAGCATCACAAACATGTAGTTGGATAACATCTACCAACACTTCATCCTTAAACTTAGAAGTTCAAAGTACAACTTATGTTTCTTGTTCATGATCATCTCTACTCCTTGCTATGTAAATTTTGGAACAAGATAGTATTTCATGCACCTCTAAGATACACTCAATTTATATTATTTTTCTCCCATAAATAGTGTTCTTGTCTTTCTTCTTATTTTCCCACAAAGGTTTCAACTCTAGATGTAGCTTTCAGAATTCCTTATTGGAATGCCTATCTTTCTCAAAATGAGGATATAAACTCTTCCATTTATCTCTACCCTTTATATTAAATATAGAGGTAGAATTTTTCTTTACTTTAGTCTTATTATCATATTTATCATTCTCACCATCAGTTTTTTTCTCTTCATTTTTTTGTTTGTGTCAAGACGAAGAGTTAATTTTTTTGTCTAGAGTAAGGTAGTGTTCTTAGGTACATGACTCATACATATCTTGGTGCATATCCATTAGGGATAGTATTTTTAAGTACCCAAAACCTAATCAATTCATTTTATTAACACCTTACAATCCATAAAATCATTTCCAACTTGAACCACCCTCTTCTTAAACTCACTAGTATAATATTGCATGGTTTTTCTTTTCCTTTGCCTCAAATAATTCCTCTACACCACCCTTTCATCTTAATATACAATAGGATAAAATTATTTATGTAGAAATGTTTCAAAATCATCCCACTTAGATGTAAGACACTTTTCAAATCTCTAAGGAGTGTTTATAAATCTTATACCATGTGAGAGCATGACTAGAAAGCTTCAATTCCATAAAATAAAAACTATTGATGGGGAGACATTTTTGAAGGATGAAGACAAACTCTATTTGAGATAAATCTTAGAATCATAGGGATAATTATTTATCTCACCTTATCTTTAAATAATCTCTTAGATGAAGACTCTATTTTATCTTCACATGTAGTTTCTCTAGTTCTCTTTCTTCTTCAAGTTCCTTTGGAATTCATATCTTTGCTATCGAGGCTATTATCGTGCTTTAAATCCTATCTATATTCTCTTAAACATTGGAAATCCATGCATCATATTCTTCCACCTTCCTAAACTAAACCTCTCTATCATGTTCTTCTCTTGTTTTTGTTGTCCTCAACCACCCTCTAGTTGGAATTTTAGGCTCAAAAGGTACCAAGCTATTGCCTCCACTCAATCTTGTGGAATGAATAACTTATCAATCACTCCAAAATGGTTCTCCCAATTTAATTAACCATGATACCACTTGGTTTATAAACTCTAGTAGTGATTCCACACAAGATTCATGAACTTATAGTTCCTTCTTACAACAATGAAAAGCATCCTCCAAATAATATTATTCTACCATAAATCGTTAACTACCAATGTTTAAGGTGTTTGTTTATGTTGAAATCTCACACATGTGATCATAAAAACATAACAGTGAAAAGATAAATAAATATTGATTATAAGTTCATGAATATGTAATTGGAGAAATGCTCAAATAGGGAGAAAACTACCAAAGATTTAACATACACTCCTCACACCACTATCTAACATTAACTTTTAATTATTATAATACATTGTAGGAAACAAATAGAGCTCCATGATGACCCACCATTGGCTCCTAAAACGTACAATTACCTATGCACTATTGCAACCTTGCTCTTTTATATATGTAAGACATGAAAATAAAAATATTAAAGCTTACTAGGGGAGAGGGGCCCATAGTGGAGCAGGGTCCAATAGTGGGGATAGAAGTAGTCCTTAGTGGGTCCCATAGTGAAGCACCTTAATATCCAATTGAAAAACACTTTTTATCCATAAAGTACAAAAACTGACAAATCATGTGATGCCACATCAATGCACCAATAAAACATGACTTAGTGTACCACTATCGGTCTCACTTTTTTTTTGGGCTTTTTTTGGATACCTTAGCAAAAATCATGTTGATGTGGCCCTAAAACAAAATATAGAAGCACATGAGTTGTCAAATAAACTATTGTACAAAATTGAGAGTGATTTGAAATTTCCACGTAGGATTTTGAGAAATGTGAAGTTAGGGTGCTCCACTATGGGCCCCTCTCCCCTATTAGGGTTTAACTAAATTCCCATATTGTTTATATTGGTAAAATGTATTTCATCTAACCATCCAAAACTAAAAAATGAAAGACCAAATATGTACAAGACAAATATAGAAAATCAAATTTGTTTATTTTTCATGCCTTATATTCACACTAGGATGAACCAACACTTATACTAGATGTGAAAATATTTTTGTCCTAATTGAGGTAAAATCACCATGGTTAATAAGAAAAATTCTTACTAAACAAACTAATGATTTCTATCAATTTAGTTTTTTGATTAATTTGAAGACGAAATTTTATTTCAAGTCTTCCTTGGGCTACTATAAGTTATCCTACACTTTTATGACAAATATATAATTATCTCTAAAGTTACCACCATAAACAGTGATGAAATCTTGGTCATAGGGTTTAATACAAGCTCACATGACTCGAATTAAGACACCACTAAACCCTAATGATATTCAAATTCCTCTCATCTAATTTAAAAATCAATTTTGGGTTCTAAATGACCACACTACTACCAATTCTAGACTATTGTAGACTTCTAATTTTATTCCTAGCCTACCATTTTACTTAATTTTACACTTAATTTTGATACTAATGTAATTACATAATAATGTTCAAATTATTTTATTTTATAATCGTTGGGTGCCCATGTAACAGCGCGCCCCTCCTTCTCTCTGTTTTGGCGGAAGTTTGTGCAATGAGTGGGGTGGGCGTTGGCTAATAGAGGTGTTGGGAAAGCGTGCGAAGGGGGTTTGCATTGGGTGGATTCGGTGCTAGGGCAGTGTGGGAGGTTTGGGGTTGGGTTTTAATCTATGTTGGGTGTTGGGTGCAGAAAAATGGCAAGGTATTCTCATAGCCTGGTGCTTGCTAGTGTGAATCTGTCTCAGGGCTTTTCTGTGGACATGCATGCATGGGGGATCAAGTCCTCTTTTTTGGGTGAGAGCTCTAAGCTTAAGAAAGTAAATGGATGTTTGTTGTGGACTCATGATCATCTCGTCCTGGTTATTTCTCCTTAATCGATGCAAGAAGAAATTTCTTATTGGAGCCAACATGTTATGATCTATAATTTTCTGGGTATTCATGTCTCTCTCGGCTATGGAGTCCTAGATTCGTTGGTCCTAGAAGGTGGAAGGTGATTTTGAAATTTTGGTGGTTGCGAATGGCTATTTCATGGTGGATTTTTCTTGTATTTTGGATTGTAATTAATTTTTTGAGGGAGGGTTGTATTTTTGCAATCATGTTGGCTTGTTCATGAAGCCCTAGCATGGAGGATTTAATGCGGTAGAGGATCTACCTTCACGGGTTCCTGTTTGGGTCTGTTTGCCATGGCTGCCATTGGAGTTTTGGAGGGAGGATATTCTGCACCGAATTTTTGCTTTGTTGGGGAAGTCGACTGCCATTGCTCAGAATACTCTTGATAAAAAGGTATTCTCTTATGCTCGTATTTGTGTTGAAATTAACTTAAATAATTCGCTGCCAAATTCTCTAGAAATTTGTCTTGGCTCTGCCTCGTGGGTTCAACAGTTAGATAATGAGTCCCTTCCTTTTCGATGTCATTTTTGTCATGAGTATGGAAACCTTCAGTGCCAATGTCCTTGGGCACCTAAAGAGGCTGGGGTTTCTTCTCCTCCTTCATCATGGGATTCGATGGAGAAGGGGGATAAAGGAAAGGCGCCTATGGCTGAAGGTGGGCCTAATAAGGATGGCTTTATTCCTATCAAGTAGAGGGCTAAAGGGAGGAAGAGGGCCTATAAGGATAGACAGAATGATCAGGGATTCAACCGTTTTGAGGTCTTGGATACTCAAGCCTTGGAGGAGGGAATTCCTGTTGAGATTTCTTCTGGGATCATTGGTATGGATACAGGGCTAGAGCAAGCAATTGTTGTTAAGGATAATTTTTTGGCTTTGGAGCAGGGGAATTTTGGGCTTCCTGATGCCTCTGTAGGTTTGTAGGATGATATTGTATTAGCGGACTTAGCTAAGGAGGTGTTATCTTTAGGTAAAGGATGAGGATTGTCTTCTATCCTAGGGGTGCTACAACGCCCTCTTAAGAAGGCTCATTTTGAAAATTCCTCTAAAGTTGGCTGTAAGAAGGATGTGGACAAGATTAAATCTACTGGAGATTTGCTGGTGGAATCTGGGTCTGTTAAGACCATTGATTCCCACTTCTCTCATCCTTCCTCATGATTATTCTTTCATGGAATGCAAGGGGGTTGAATAGCACCTCTCATCAAAAGGTTATTCAGGATTTGATTGTGGTTCATTCTCCGGATATCTTTTGCATTCAGGAGACTAAGCTTGGGGTGGACTTCATGCTTTAGTATGCTCCTCGTATTTGGTTTTTTGGTCAGTGTCAGTGTATTGGTTCTAGGGGAAACTCTGGAGGTTTGGCTCTTTTCTGGGATCCACGTAAGGTTGTTCCTCGCTGGTGGATTTCTAGCCATTCCTCTATTTCTATGGTGGCTTCGGTTTTGGAATCTGGTGAGACTATTTTGGTCAATAATGTTTATGCTCTGATTGACATCTATGGTAAAATCTAGCTTTGGTCCAACATCAGGTATCTTAGGTCTTGTGTACCTTATCTACCTCGGATCTTAGCTGGAGATTTCAATTTTGTGTTGTGTTTGGAGGAGAAAAGAAGGGGGCTACCTAGGCTTGGTCCTGCTTCAAATATTTTTCGGTCAAATGTGGGTTCTCTTGCTCTTGTTGATGTTAAGCCCTCTAATGGAATATTCACTTGGAATAATAGACGAAGTGGGCCAGAAGAGATATCTGAGTGGTTGGATAGATTTCTTGTTTCTAGTTATTGGGTGGGCGGCAGCATTGTCACTTGCTCTGAGATTCTGGATGGGTGCAACTCTGATCATTGGCCAATTAAGTTTTATGCTTCTTCTTTTACCATCCCAAAGAATCCTCCTTTTAAATTTTAGCTTATGTGGCTTTGAGATTCTTCTTTGCATGATCTTGTTGCTTAGTGGTGGCGGGATGGAGCCCTTGCGTATCATACTGCATTCTTTGGTTAAGAAGCTGCAATATTTCAAATATCACCTCAAATGATGGAATAGGTCATCTTTTGGGAATCTTCGAGCTAAGAAAAGGGAAGCACAAGATCATCTTACTATTATTACTCGCCAAATTTAGGATTTGGGATTTTTGGAGGCTCTTGGTCATGTTGAGTCCTAGGCTCTGAAATTGGTGGAGTGGGAGCTTCGTGAGGAATTTTTTTGGAAACAAAAGGCTATGATTGACTGGCTTCAAGAGGGTGATAGGAATACTGATTTCTTCCATCATTATGTACAAGCTCATTGGAATAAGTGTATCTCTTCTCTTGTTAATTTTGAGGGCCTTTTGATTTCTTCGCAATAGGCTTTGTCTAGAGAGGCTTGTCAGTTTTACTCTGCTTTATTTACTGAGGATTCTCTTCCTGCTGAGGCTGATGAGAATATGGTCCTTGCTTGCATTCCTTCTTTGATCTCTAATGATTTGAATGCTTCTCCTACTCGTCTGATTACTCTATCTGAAGTGGAGGAGGTTATGTTTGGGATGAATAAGGGGAAAGCTCCTGGCCCCGATGGTTTCCTAGTTGAATTTTTCTAGGAGTTATGGGATATTGTGAAGTTGGATTTGTTGGAGGTTGTCCAGGGGTCTCTTCATAGTAAGTAGATGCTTCGAGCCCTGGATGCTACTTTTCTGGTTCTCATCCCTGAAAAGGAAGGTGCTGATAGGTTTGAATTTAATTAGACCTATTACACTCTATAATGTGGTGTATAAGATTATTATGAAATTCATTATTGAGAGGCTTAAACCTTTTTTGCCTATTGTCATTTTTGAGGAGCAAGGAGGATTTTTGGTGGGTCGTCAAATTCTAGATAGGGTGGTGGTAGCCTCTAAGGTCATTCATTCTATGGCGATCTCTAAGGATAGGTCTATGTTCATCAAGTTGGATACTTGGCATTGCCACCGGCTTTAAGATTCCTGGCCTTTGGTTTTCTTTTTAGATTGGGCGAGCTGGACTATGAAGCCAGTGATTTTAAGCCACAGAATGGCAAACCCGCTTAGAGCTTTGGTGCTACTAGGGCCTCTCGATCCTTTATATACTTATTATAACGGCGAGGCTGGCTTTCTTCGGTTCTTAAATCTTTTAGGCTTCCTCAAGGCTTGATTCATGGTTGGCAGTGGGGTTTGGGTTTGCCAATGCTTTCTCATCTCTAGTTTGTGGATTATACCTCTCTTATAGGGTTGGATCACATTTGGAAAGTTGAATCCTTTAGGAAAGCTTTGGATACCTACTATATAAGAGCGAATTTTCACCCCACATGAAAATCCCCTTTTTTACTTTATCCACCTTAGAAAACCAAGTTCAGAGGATTAATTCCACCTAAGCTCGCTGCTTGCATCACACTTGGCACCTATTTTGAGCATCGGTGGAGGCATTTCTATCAGAGATGCTTGCATGACATGCAGACGTCTGTGTGGAATGCTTACATCCCTAAAAAATTCTCACGTATGGAGCCTACAGAGGCATTACACTCCCCATTGGGGGTCGACTTGTAACATCCTCCTTGGCCGACCGACCTAAATATGGTTGTTTCTCTTTATCTCTTCTTCAAATTCATCCCTTCAACATGTATTCTAGCTTCTTCTGATCTTCTTCCATCTTCTACACATCCCTTCACATCTTCTAAGAGCTTCCTAACTTCATTCACAAGCTTCACAATCTCTCCACAAGCTCTAAGCAGCTTCTTCACCATCTCTTCAATCTCCAAACACTTTACACTTCACAACAAAAACATCAACACTCCACCACTTCAGTAGAGCAAGTGTGGAACAAAACACCATTGTAGCAAAGGCTTGAGTTCCTCTCATTTTCTCCCCCAAGCAGCCTTGAGTGCTCTTGGTGGAGGTGGAAAGCTTTCACTCCTCTCCTCTATTACTTGGTTGAGTAGTATAACACTATTTTGTAGTGATTTAAGTGCTCTTTACTTCATTTCTACTTTTCTCTCTATCTATCTGGTTGTCTATGGAGGTGGGAACACTAGAACAGGGTCTGATTGAGGCAGGCCCCTATACATCCACCCAAAAAATTCTCTCTCCCTCTTGTGTGTAGGTATTGAAGACTCACGAGCTGGAAACTTCATCATTCACATAGTTGTAAGTATTTCCTTCCTTTCTTCTCCTTATCTTATCATTTACTCTTTACTTAATCTCAGTTCTATCACTTTCTGTTATTTTAATATATTCTATGGTTTTTAGCATTCAGAGTAGAAGTGGTCATTTAGGAACTTTCTAAGATAAAATCGCTTTCTGGTCCATACAAGATGCCATCGCGCCTCTGGGATGCCAGTGCACCATGCTGCCATCCATTTTTTGTGATGTCATCCTTTGGCTAAGAGCTTGTCAGTTTGTCCAGAAAATCTCTATGACCTACTCTTTCAAAATCTGAAACTTCCACTGTCATTCCTTTAAGGTAGTATAGGGCAGTTTGCCTCGTGAGGCTCTCTGAGTGAAGAGAACTCATGAGTAGAAAATCCCCCTATATTACACCTACCTTGCTGCTTCGGGTCAGAAATTCAATGAGAAGAAGTCTTCTTTCTTATTCTTTAATACTCCTCAGGCCATTTAGTGGCAGATTGCAGCTATTTCATGGTTTCAAATTGAGTCTCTTCCCTTTGTCTATTTGGGTATTCCTCTTGTTGTTGGTCGTCAGCCTAGGTCCTCCTAGCAGATGTTGATTGATAAGTTGAGGTGAAAGGTAACTCATTGGACTCATTGGTGGTTGTCTACAACTACTAGAGTAACTCTTCTCAAGCCAGTTATCTAGGCCCTACCCATCTACAGATGCTTTGTTCAAGCGGCTCCTATGTATTTCCTTAGGGAATTTGATGCTCTCTCACATCAATTTATTTGGAGTGGTAACTTGTTGTCCACTAAGTGGAGCCTTGTTAAGTGGGAATTTATATGTAGACCAAAGCAGGAGGGTGGTCTTGGTTTACATTCTACTATTTTGAACAGGAAATTTTTGGCTGCTAAGCTTTACTGGCATTGGTGTACCAATCAACACCAGTTATGGGCCCGTATTATCAATCATAAATATCTTAGAGGTGTTACTTCTTTTGAGGTTCCTCGCTATCCTTTGGAGGGGAGTGGTTATATGATTTGGTAGACTTTGAAAGTGGGGGAAAATTTGATTAAGTAGACACTTTTCTGGATTTGTCATTCAGGGTAATAGGCTCTTTTTTGGTTAGATTCTTGGGATGGTCACCCACCTATTCTATCTACTTTTCCTCACCTCCAGTCCCTTTTTGATGTTTTTTCTATGGCTGGGTGGGATACCGTTGAGCATTATAAGGTTGCACAACAATGTGGATCAGTTGTAGGCTTGTGTTGGAAGCATCCTTCTAAGTGGTCACCTGGGGGGTCTGAGGAGGATAGG